>MU757030.1:6904-279840 GCA_026770625.1 Nicotiana glauca
TAAAAATTATTCTAATTGTACTCTAAAAATTATTTTATTAACCATTTTGTAGTAATTTTCAATTAAAACAATCAACGCTAAATGAACTATTTTTCCCGATTTTTCTTCTATTCGTTTTTTCCAAAAATGCATTAATACTAAAAAGTGTATAAAACTAAAAATCTTAACGTATATGCATTTTTTGTATTTTTAATGTGAGTTATTATGTGACCAATTAATAAAAGGATGCAACACAATTCTTTAAATTGTAAAAATCATTTTATTTGACATTTTTGGAATAATTTGCTTAGGGTAAAAAATCACGTGCTCACATCAACATATAAATAGGGTGCATAAACATCAAGCATGGGAGGCTGAATATAGGACAAAGAAAAAGTGTCCAAATCATTGAGTAGTGGACTATAGGAACATGGTAGTCATCTCAGAGAAAAAGATCAAGTAAAAATCTTATAGAGTTTAGCAAGAAGTCAGAGCCATGTGGGGAAACAAAAGTTGAAACAAAGGTAGCAGTAGGTGAAACAACTTCAAAAACTCAAATAAGCCCAAGGGATTAGGGTTCTGAAATCAAAACAAGTTCAGAGATAAGAAGCAAACAAATCACGTAACAAGTTGCCTCAGAAACTTGAATGAAACCCCAAATCCTAGGGTTTTTACCGTTAATCGAGTCTATAGACAAAAACAAGCGAATCAAGCAGAAACAACAACGAAATAAGTTCAGAAATCACAAAGGGACCGTGGCCTTTAACATGTATTTCCAGTAAAGAACATTTCATGAAAAACATAATAAAATAACAATCGTGCAAGATACAGTAGGGGAAATCATAATAACAAGGTAGAAGAAATTACAGTAGAAGAAAACATATAAGGATCACAGTAGAAGAAACATAATAGGAGTGACGCATAAGAATCACCGTAGAGCATGTAAAAACTCAAAGAAACCCCAAATCAGAGAAGATGAAAGGTTCGAAAGAAGAGTTTTGAAAGAAACTTTGAGAAAAAATTTTGAAACCTTAAAATAAACATAGATCTAGAACAAATCTAGAGAAATTAGGAGAACCTCGAAAGGCTAGGGTTTCAGAAGAACCCCAGGAACGAGAGAGGCCTGGAAAAGTCACGATCTAAGCCGGAGAAGTTGGACTCAGGATCGAATGACCATGGTATGCTGGAGTAAAGCCGAAGACGACCATGGAACCCTTGAATCGAAGGAAGCTTGGGTACGGATCTTCAAGGACAGGCTTTGAATCTTCAGAAAACTGACGTATAACAGCACTAGGGGATGGGTTCAGGATTCCTATGGCTTTGGTGGCCATAGATTCCGGTGGATCTCCAGTCAGAGACGGCACGAGGCGGATAGGGTTTGAGAACCCTCGAGAGAGTTTGAGAGAGGACAGTGTTTAGAGGCCGCGCTTCTGAAAGAATGGGGTAGGGTTTAGGGGTCGTTTGGAATTAAAAAGGAAAGAAGTGATCTGGGCTGTTGTCAAAAATGATTAACGACTCAGATTTTAAAAAGAAAATGGGTGGGTTTGGGTGATTGGATCAGGAAGTCGGGTTTAAATTGATTTGGGGGTTGGGATAGGGTTGAATTGGGGTGCATGGGCTGTAATTGAAATGAAATTGAGGCTACATTTTAAAATAGCTAATTTTCCCTTTTTATTTTATAATAAGGTAATAATGGTTTTTTTAAAAAATAAATTAAAAACACTAAGTAAACAAATATTACATAAATATTAACTAAAAAATAATGGAATTAATTTTGTAATTATAAAATGCTATTAATCACAAAATAGGCTATAATTGTAATTATATGCAATTTAGCTTTAAAAATGCCAAATAAATTTGTAAAAATATGCAAAAATTGCCTCAATTATATTTTGGAGTAAATGTGAGAATAAAATGAGTTACTTACCAAAAATGATAATTTTAGGAATAATTATTGGATTTTGTTGTATTAAAATAGGCAATAAATTAGTTTAAAAATTATGAAAAATGCCAAAACTCATGGGTGTTCTTCTATATGCACATATATGCTATTTTGGAAGTATTTTGGGTATAAAAATACTTAGGAAAAAATTGGGTATCAACAGCTGCCCCTCTTTACCCGGGAAGGATGAAAGAGTTGTCGGGTAAAGATATGATGACCAATTTTGACCGGAAGCGGCGATTTGAAAAGAATTTGACCGAGCTCTGGTTTCTGAGCTACTTACATATCCTTGGTTTTACAGGAATCACGCCGTATATAGTTCAGGAACAATTCACGGAACATGCCGATGGAGATTCTAAAGAGATGGACACGATATTTAAGTGGCAAGAGGTATTTGAAGTCTGATCGGCTGCGGGAACCGGAGTGGGATCGCTCCTGATGAGACGACCATTGCTAGCCGGTGTACCTGAAAGTAAGTAAGATGGGTGTATATCGTGCATAAACTTAAACGTGATGCAAGTTCCCGTTAGACCATGAATGCTGTCTTTGGACGGTTAGGATGACGGCCCGAGACCATGACGTCCTGGGCCACGAAGCGCAAAATAAAGAACTCGCAGGCTATGAAATGATGTTCTTGGGCTATGATAATGGTGCCTCCGAACCATGATGCCTTTGAATAATGATGTGCAGGATATAAAGTGGGGTCCTCGGGCAATGACATGTTGTTCTCGGGTTATGAAGATGAAGTCTCCGAACAATGATGCCCTCAGACAGTTTGGTGGTATTTCAGCCGATGTGAAGGTTAAGTCTAAATGGCGATATTTCAGCCTACAGGAATTTAAATAAAGCTGGCGATGTTTCAGCTGATGCAGAAAATGTAAGTGGCGATATTTCAGCCGACAGAAATTTAAATAAAGTGGTGATGTTTTAGTCGATGTAAAAACATAAATGGCACTATTTTAGCCGACAGAAATTTAAATAAAATAGCGGTGTTTTAGTCGACGAAAAAACATAAATGGCGCTATTTCAGCCGACATAAATTTAAATAAAGAAGCAATGTTTTAGTCGATGTAAAAACGTAAATGGCACTATTTCAGTCGATACCGAGAATTAAATAAAGTTGGCGATATTTCAGCTGATAAGGAAGGATAATTATAAATGGCAGTATTTTAGCAGATAAGGATTTAAATAAAAATTGGCGATATTTTAGCCATGCAAGATTTAGATGAAGCTGGCGGTATTTCAGCCGATGTAAATAGAGGTGGCGATTTTTAGCCATGCAGGTGGAGGTAGAGCTTAATCTCGGAAGCGAGAAAGGTAGCCTTATGCAATGCAAGATAATGCAGGATGGAGATAATGCTTAGTCTCGAAAGGCAGAAAGGCAGCCTTATGTAGATAATGCAGATAGAGACAGTGCTTAGTCTCGAAAGGCAGAAAGGTAGCCTTATGCAATGCAAGAAAATGCAGAATGGAGACAGTGCTTAGTCTCGAAAGGCAGAAAGGTAGCTTTATGCAGATAATGCAGATGGAGACAATGCTTAGTCTCGAAAGGCAGAAAGGTAGCCTTATGCAGATAATGCAGATGGAGACAGTACTTAGTCTCGAAAGTTAGAAAGGTAGCCTTATGCAATGCAAGAATGTAAAAGGACGGATAGAGTGAGATCTCTTAGCTGATAGTTGATTACAATATCGTGATTGCTGGGGAGGTTATGTGTGGATAGCAATTACAGATAAGTGATGATTCTGAGAAATTGCATTCTTGAGAAAGTATGCGTACATAAATATACCTGATGATATTGCAAGTCGAGTGCCTGCATCCAAAGAAAAATCGTGAGTTTTGTAAGGGGGAAAGGTTAGTTAATTTTCCCCTGACTTCTGGCATTGTGTATCATTGGGGTAGCGTCGCTAAATAGCAGCAATTTGAATAATAGTTATGCATGATTTAGTAAATATGACGTAAGTAGAAAATAGTTTTCTTTAGATGAACTAACGATTGTGACGCGGTTCAAGACATTGCAACCTCTCTCGCTCCGGAATTTTGAGGGTCTTCCTCAAAATTCTACCCCAGTTTACTGGGCTGGCATTTCTGATGGCTGCGCTGAACGGCTGAAAAATCAACTTCAGAATTTTGAGGGTCCTCCTCAAAATTCTGCCCCAGTTTACTGAGGTGGCATTCCTGGCGATGAATGGTAATTTCGGATTTTTGAGGGTCCTCCTCAAAATTCTGCCCCAGTTCTAATAGTAGGGGGAAAATGAAATTCTTATTAAATTGTGACCGAACCCATAGGGCTGCCTACGTATTCCTTCTTAAATGGGAATTAGGCAGGCGTAGTTCAAATACATCATAAAAGGAATTGTAAGTGGTTACACATAGTATCGTTTCACTGCATCTAAATTGATTGGCTTTGGCCAGACCTTACGTCCATTTCTGCAAGAATAAGGGCTTCTCTGGTTAGAACCCGATGAACCATGTACGGACCTTTCCAGTTGGGAGAGAATTTCCCATTGGCTTCATCTTGATGTGGGAATATTTTCTTTAACACCAGCTGTCCTAGTGTAAACTTCCTTGGCTTAACTCTTTTGTTGAAGGCTCTGGACATTCTGTTATGATACAACTGACCGTGGCAAACTGCATTCATCCTTTTCCCATCTATAAGGGCTAATTGCTCGTAGCGACCTTTTACCGATTCTGCATCATCTAACTCTGCTCCTTGTATGATTCTCAAGGAGGGAATTCTACCTCGGCGGGGATGATTGCCTCTGTACCATAAACCAACATGTAGGAAGCTTCCCCGGTCAATGTGCGGACTGTGGTGCGATATCCTAGTAAGGCGAATGATAACTTCTCGTGCCATTGTTTGTGACTTTCGACCATCTTCCTTAGCATCTTTTTGATATTCCTGTTGGCTGCCTATACAACCCTATTCATTTGAGGCCTGTAGGCTGTAGAATTCCTCACACATTGATTTCATCAAATCGCTATTGAGATTGGAACCATTATCAGTGATGGTTGATTCTGGAATTCTAAATCGGCAGACAACACGCTTATGGACGAAATTTGCCACAACTTTCTTAGTCACTGCCCTGTATGATGCTGCTTCAACCCATTTGGTAAAATAATCAATTGCCATCAGGATAAACCTATGCCCGTTTGATGCGGCAGGCTCCATAGTTCTGATAACATCCATTCCTAAGCAGCAAATGTCCATCATGAGCTTATTACAGTAAGCTCGTTCGGAGGCACCTTTATCATATCTGCATGTATCTAACAACAATGGCATTTACGAACATATTGGATACAGTCTGTTTCCATAGTCATCCAAAAATACCCTGCTCGGAGTATCTTCTTTGCTAAGACAAAACCATTCATGTGCGGCCCGCAGGTCCCTGCGTGCACTTCGTCCAATAGTCTGGATGCTTCTTTTGCTTCGACACACCGTAGTAAACCCAGATCGGGAGTCCTCCCATACAGGATTCCCCCACTGTGAAAGAAGTTTTTGGATAACTGATCGCTGCCAACTCAACCTTACACAAAGGTAGGAAGAGCGGGTGCTACATCTTTTACCCGAATAGTAGTATCGAGGTCGATTTTTCCATAGAGAGCTTGGAGTGGAGTTGCGTATCTGTATAGACTAAGAATGCGTTTGTGCTTCTAATTGCACTTCTAACATTTTTGGGTTTTCTTTTATCAACTATTATTATCAACTAAGGATTAAAACTAAATTATGCTAAAGAGATATTTTCTAAGTTGTAATTAAGATAGAGAAAGGCACTAGGGTCATGGTATCATCTAGGTGGTTAACTAACGGGTAGAAACTACTAATAATAGATTGACATATTTGGGATCAATATTATAACCGTTGCACAATTGCACCCACTCTCACACCTCTCGGTAGAGATAGCGATTTTGCCCAATTGACTCTCTCGAGACCAATTGGGTAGGCCAATTAGACCAACCAACTAGGGTTCAAGTAGGGTGATTACTCTCTCAAGGTTTAACCCATTAATTAGGACTACCATTTCTCATGGGTCCATCCCAATTCCTTGTTGGGTCAATTTTGGGGTCATAGACTCTCTTTCTCAAGGAGAGTCAAAACCCACTAAGCTAGAATCAATATTTGCAACCACCAATCGTTAATTAAAGCATAAAATTAACCTAAATAACAAACACCCAATATCAATCTATCATTAAGAAGCAACACCCATCAATTACCCTTACTAGGGTTGAGCCATAACCCTAGCTAATGGGTTTAGCTAGACATAATTAAAGAAGAAATAGAAGAAATAGATGAAGAACTAAGCATATTAATTAATTGCTAAAGTTAAACTACAAGAATCTATGGAAGATTTAATGTTAAAATTCCCAAAATAGGCTAAAAACACGTTCTCACGAGCGCAACTCTTGTTCAGAATCTAAAACTTAACCTAAAAATGGTAAAATGTCCTATTTATACCGGGCTAGAAAAATTGGACAAAAATACTCCTGCGGGATCACCGCGGACCGTGCAAAAAGGTATCACGGCCGCGTTGGCTCTTGGACTTGTAATTATCTCTTCTCTGAATTTGGGTGCACGAACCGTGCAAAAATGTAGCACGGCTGCGGTTGAAGACGGGCGCGGACCGCGTATAAATGGAGCGCGGTCGCATGGGCATATTTTGCCAAAAGTCCATCTCTCTAAATATCATCCACGCGGACCGCACTGATTTGTAGTGCGGTCGCGTGGAACTTTGCTATGAATTTGTAGTTCTCTGAACTTCACAAGCGCGGACCTCATATAAATGGAGCACGGCCGCGCAGATTGCCTTGAAATAATCACTCCTTGAATCTCCTAGCGCGGCTGCGTGGCAAATCAGTGCGGTCCACGCTAGGTCTTCTTGTTCCTCACTTCACTTGGTATTTGACACTTGGCAGGTTTCACTCCGTTTTGAGCCGCTCTTTGACATTTGTCATCTTATCGCTCAAACCTGCAATCAAGCGCAACTTGTAAGCATTTTGGGACTATTTTGTGGCAATTCATAACAAAAGCAATAGCAAGTAGGGGTGTAATCATGTTAAAATCCTAACTTATCAACTCCCCCAAACTTAAACCTTTGCTTGTCCTCAAGCAAACAAAATAAGACCCGCCCTGAAAAAGGCATTCAAGAATTTCCAGCCATCCTAAAGTAACCTCAACAAGCATCAATTGGGACTAACAATTGCCCTAATACGAATGCACCATTAACACATTTTAAGCTTTTGAAAACTATGGATCAAGTGTGACAAGAGCATCAAGGGTTGACTCATTTCATCAATGAGCTTATACCTTGGTCATTGTGGAACCCAGAATCATGCATCCTCAACTCTCCCTAAGAGAACCTCACCTTTTATAGTAATGACACACAAACCGAGGTTGATGGACTTTTCGCTCATTTCTATCACAAAGAAGGTCACAAATCCGATTCTAGCTACCATCTGCTTGCCCCTTATGTAAGTATCCACTAATGTAGGTTCCGTTCAACTCAAGATCATATAGGGCTTTTGTGGAGTCATTGTAGAGGCTTTCGGGTAAGGGTAGGATATGTTTTTGTTCAAATGGGTTCAATCTTCCCTTAAGCACTTATTTTGATTCATTTTGGCACACTTTCTTGACTTATTTGAGTATTCACTTCTTTTTCAAGGGGTTAGAGAGACACACTGTCACTCTTTCTTATGCAATTCAGCACATTTCTCCTTTTTTCTACTTTTTCCACACCCTTTTTCACTTTTGTTTTCTTTGAATCCCCTCTTTGACCTTATTCAATTTGGTCTTTCTTTTTGTCTTGTCTTTTCTTCCTTTTTCATTGCTTTCCTTTTCTTTTGCTTTTGCACCTTTTACCATATTGTTTCCTTTCTTGTCTCTCCCCCAAACTTAGACATTTGCCATTCTCAAGGGAAGATTTGGGTGCCAAGAGAGGACATCATTAAGAGCGGGTATAGGCTTGTAGCTTTGGTTCTTGAAAGAAGAAGGTTTAGGTCTCAAAAGGGTTGACTAGGGATCATTTCTTTGGTAGGTCATGGAATTGTTCAATCTTAGCATTTTGGATCAAGGAGAGCCTATAATCACTTCTTAAGCCAAATTTCATCTAGGATTTCGCCTCAACAAACATTCGGGGCAAGTTCTAGACCATCGGCTCGGGACTTAGACTCACAATTTGAATTCTCACCACACACACTCAAGGATTTCTAAAGACATTGAGTCGAGGGCCCACAACGACCTTAGTTACGATTCAAGCGAACAATGGTCCAACATGACCACATGATGATTGTTTGGTCAACACAAGAGTCTCAAGGCCACAACGTTCACCATCCTAAACACAACATTATGTTTTTGACCATGGGATCAAAGGCAAATGTGTTAGGCCCAAGTGAAGCTTGCCTGAGATACCCTTAACTACGAAATATCAAAATCAAAAGAAGAAAAATAAAAAATGGACTCAAACCCTTAAGAAGCTTGTCATGCCATCTATCATTGGGAAGAGCCACCCGGTTCGCACATCACTCTAACCTTGGAAAGAACTGTGGCATTAAAAAAACCAAGGGCTTATTGAAAACACCAAAACCAAAACTAAAGGCTACGAGCCTAAATATGAAGCTAAAAATGAAAAATATTTAACAAAAATAGGAAAACTGAATGAATATATACAATGGGGAATAGAATATACAACGGGGAATGAATATATACATAAAGTAGAAAAGTAGCCAAAATTATATACATACCGACTATCAAATCTAAAAGCATAAACTGAGAATCAAATATATACAGTCATCCAAGTGTATCAAAATAAAAAACAGTAGGGTGTACTCCTACGAATAAGAGCTGCATTGTCCCCAATGCCAACTACCAAAATAAGCATAAAAACATAGAAATGATATAGAGTGGCTCCTCAAGCCTGATCCGTATGCATGGGCTGATAAGTGGTCCCTTGGTCCTCTGTACTGGTGGGAACCTCAGACTGGTTCCCGACCTACTGCTGCTCTGGTGCTGGGACAGGGGCCGGGTCATGGTCCGGCTGAACATCTGATGGAGCACTGGAGGTACCCTCCTAAACCTGTACCACCTCTATCACTACACCCTCAGTGCGAGAAAGCTTCCTATTCTTCCTTGGGTGCCTAGGCTCCTCCTCCTGCTGTGGTTGAGCTGCTGCTAGATCTAGAGATGGATACCCCAATAGCAAGTCTAATGGCATCTAGTCTGCCAAGAGCTTGTCCACATTTGCTCGCAGCTTGTTTACCGACTCCCGAGACGCCCTTGACTTTCTCATCCTCTTATGTTCCTTGGCAAGCTCCTTCAAAGCCTTGCCATGCGAGGCTACCACCATATTCAAGGTGGCCTGGGTCTCTAAAATCTTCTCCTAGTTGGCCAGGAGCTTCTTCAATGTCTCATCAATGGAAGGAGAAATCTGAACTGTGGCTGGTGCTGACTGCGCCTCAACTATAGTAGCCAAGGTGGACAACTTGGATGTTACAGCTGACATCCTATTGTTCAAACTGGCTAGAGACTGACTGAGCTGGTAGGCAGTGAACCGATGAGTCTTTGATGAAGGGACTGCCGGTTTAGCTGAAGTAGAAGGACCAGCTACAGAAGAAGGACTCGGGGGCAAGGTCTCACCGGAAGTAGTAACAGGAATGGTGGATGGCTTAGTAGAAAGCTCGACCACAACTGGCTCCTCAGACTGGCTAGGTGGGGTAGAGGTGGGTGGCTGATACTTTTTGGACTTTGGGTTGTCGGAACCCAACTGGCTATACCATGAATAGGGGGCTACCGGTTTTGACTTGACATCAAAACGTTTTTTCTTTACCTCCAAATCTCTAAAGTACATGGACAGGGTGTTAGGGAAGGGTAGTTTATGTTGATCTCCTGTCCAACCGCAGAGATCACCCTCGAGATGATGTTGCCCACATTGAGAGGAAGTCCAGCCATGATAGATACCATGAGAACAACCCGGGCAAGAGGAACTGAGTGATAATGTGTGGAAGGATCAAGTCTACTACAAACGAACGTCAACCAACCCTTGTCTTCAAAATTGAATATGTTTCGTATAATCTTCTCCCCCGCCTTCAACCATTTTAGAACAGTGCCCGGGGCTGCCATAGAAACATTGCAATAGAACTCTTTTACCATATGCTCATTGGCATCAATACATCTCTCCTTGAAGAAGCCCCAGCCATCTATAGTACGGAATTGCTCTTGCACCTTTGGGTTGAGAGGTAGAAGATCAATGTAATTGAATGTTCTCTCCGGGATCAACTTCCTCACGGGCCACCACTCCCTAAATTTGTGGAACGGTATCTCACTCACAAATTTATTTGCCCAGGCTTCAAGTTTTCTTGTTCGATCAACTCCCATGACTTGAGGCTCACCCCCTCACCATATCCTGCACTCTCCCCAGATAATGAAGCTGTAGGGGGAGGTGGAGTATTGTTCATTACTTCTTGCTACGGACTCATCAGACGAGTCCGTGACTATGTTGACCGGTCTTTTGGAGGAGGGTGAAGGTGAAGGAGTGCCATGTAATTGGAGTGGGACAGTGATGCGAGTCGGGGCTGATTCTGAGGTGATGCTCCGGGATGGTGCATACTCACTCCCCGAAGAGTGAGAGGCAGCTCTATCAGCAGCCCGTATCAGCTTACGGGTCTTTTTGATGCTCTCCCGAACCTGGGGAGTGAGTTTAACAATCCTCTTTCTTTTACCCCCTCGGGAGGAACCACCTTTCCCAGGTTGTTGTGGTTCTTTACCTCCTCGTTTCTTAACCATGATCTGCAAACATACACATCTAAAATTGTTAGTTTAAGCATATGCAGTGAATTAGATAAATCACACATGAGGGGAACACATTTGATTTCAAAACAGAGAAGCAGTGTAGCATAACAAGGTGCGCGGACCGCACAAAAGAGTCACATGGTCGCGCTAGGTAGCGGGGACCGCGTAAAACTGGAGCGCGGCAGCACTTAGGAATTATCCCAAACAACCTCTCTGAATCTCTGTTGATACCCAATTTTTCCCTTATGTACTTTTATTCCCAAAATACTTTCAAAATAGCATATATAAGTACACCAAAGTGTTTTGGCAGTTTAATGATTTTTTAAACCAACTTATTGCCTATTTTTTATACCATAAAATTCGATAATTATTTCGAAAACTATCATTTTGGTCGGCGGTTTATTTTTATTATCATATTTACATCAAAGTATAGCTGACATGATTTTTGCATATTTTTACAAATTCGTTTGGTATTTTTAAAAAATTAAATTGCATGAAATTACAATACTAGCCTTTTTAAGATTTTATAGTATTTTATAATTATGAAATTGGTTCCATTATTTTTAAATTATTATTTACATGTCATTAACTGATTCAATACCTTTAATTTAATTTCAAAATCTTTTCTATCATTTTATAAAAATAAAAGGGAAAAACTGGCTATTTAAGTTTTGGCCTCATTTTATTTCAATTATAACGCTAATTCCATTACAATTTTAGCCTAAAAATCAACCCAATTTCAAACCCAAAATCAAACCAGCCCAATCCCATTTAGCCTAACCCAATACCCATTTAACCGACCCAACCCATAACCCTTTTAATCCTGGCCGTTGATCATTTAGATCAACGGCCACCGTTCCCCCTTTCCTTTTTAATTCCAAATTGCCCCCAAACCCTCCCCATTTCTCTCAAAGACGCTGCCTCTAATCCCTCGTCTCTCTCAAACGCTCTCACCACTAGAAACCCTAACAACCGCCTACCTCTTTTTGACCTCAAATCCACCGGAATCCATGGTTAATCTAACCATGGACGACCTCTACCCATCATCTACTGCTCTCACATGCCTGGTTCCTGAAGATTCGAAGGCCAGTATTCGAGGATCTTCACCCAGACCTTCATCGATTCAAGATTTTCGGCCATTTCCGGCCCTGCTCTGGCGTATCTTCGCCTCCTGAGACTGGTTCCGACCTTATCGACTCAGATCTAATCTCGTGACTTCCAAGCCTTTCTCGTCCTTTAGGGTTCTCAGAAACCCTAGCCTATTCAAGGTTCTTTCATCTTTATTTGTCTAGATCTATGCGCTATCTATGCTTTTCTTGCCATCTAAGGTGTTTTCCCCAAAAGTTTCTTTTCAAAATCGTTTCTTTTCCATTTTAGGGTTTCTGAAGGGATTTTTTGGGAAAAATCTTTCTGATACTTCTTCTTCTCTGCTTTATCTGTATTTGTTCATATCCTGCTCGTGTGATTTCTTTATTACGCATGTATTGTCTTCTACCTCTTCTTTTCTACCATGCATGTTATTTATGTTAAACTTTGCTATGTTTGCTCTACTCTTTACTATGTGTTTTTACTTTTAATTTATTTGATTTTTGTTATTGGAATCTGTTCAAATTTTTACATGCTTCAACTACTTGTGTTCACGTCTGTATTATCTCCTTCTTCTGAACTTGTTTAGGTTCTGAGTTTTCTCAAAATGAGTTCTTCATGATTTTTCTTCCTTTGTCTTTTAACATGCTATCATATCTGCCTTGTTGGAACTCTGAAGCAAATGGCTTGCTTTCTCACTTCCATGTTTTGAAAACCTGGGATTTGGGGGTTTCCTTTGATGATTTTGATTCCTTGTATTCGAGTCAAGGCTTCACTTTGGGATCCTGGACTCTTAGACTCACTATGAGTCTGCAAATTGAACTTGTATCTCTTTGCTTATGATCCTGAGTTCTTATGGTTCTGAACTCATCTCTCTTTTACATAGCTCGACAGTCTCTTCTTGATTCACATGTTTGTGTACTTTATATATGACAATCTTCTTTCAAAAGATTTTTTTGCCAACTACTAATTGATTCTGAATCCCTTTGATGGTGTTTTTGATTTTCCCTAAGTGAACCTTTCTTTGCTCTTTTTCTCAACCTGATTCATTCGAGCAAGCATGTAATTTTGGTTTTACTGATTGATTCCCTTTACTTTCTTTTACAAACCGTGTACTGTTGGGATTGTTTCCTTAAATAGCTTCTATGTACTTACCCTTTATTAAGCTGCTGGGAAAATATTCTTTCAAAATCCCTTCCCTTAATTGTTTTACCCTTTTGAATTTGAATCCCTTAGTTAAAGGGAGTCTTATATGGTTGATTGAAAATCAGACTTTGATTATTTTCTTACCTTATTTCCCTACACGTTTTCAAAGCTATAAATACCTACTCTCTTCTCTTTCAAACAGACGAACACAGAACACTATCTGAGTTCAGAATTCAATTTCACTTTAAAATTCTCTCTTTGATACTTGTGCTGCTGTGGACTGTCTTTACTTTCTTCTGCACTACTTTTGCTTCTTACTGGTATGTTTTAGTTAGTTTACATGCCTCCACAACAATATTTAATTATGCCTATTTCCTTTAGTTGATATTTGTTTTAGTTTATGGCCACATGCTTCCTCTCCTTTATATTTCTGTATTTAAGTTTTGCAGGCAATCGATTATTTGTCATGAATTCGATATTCTGTGAATCCCCTCTATCTCTTTACCTTTTTGTATGTGAGTTATGGTTCATGGCATAGAAACACTCCAATATTGTTGCCTATGGTCTTGAACTGGGTTCTTTGAATCCCTAAATCAATCAATTCCCACTCTCTTTCCCCCCTTTTATGTGCTTGAGCCTTGGACTTGGGTCTGATAGTGTCCTAATCACTATCCAAACTTTGGTTTGACCTGCAAGGGTCTGCTCCTAATTTGTTTGACCAAGCAAGTGGTCAGGGGTGTGCCAGCCTACCTCATGGCTGGGTATGACCACCACCTGTCATGGCTACCTAATCCCCTTTCACTTTGCACCTATTCCTAGCTATAAGGTCTGCTCCTCTCTTGCAAGCCATGCTTTGGGACCCCTTCCACACCGCACTATTCTAATTCTAATGGTATCTGGGGTGTAAGCAATGTTGGGGATCCCTGTGATTCCTTGGAACTTTGAAACACCCTGGGTAATGAGAAGGCTTTGGAAATCTGGATCCCGGAGTTGGTTAAACACATGTTATTGGGCATTAGGATTGAATTAGGCTGCTTGGATCTAGCTGTTGGCTTTTGATGTATTTTATTAGCTATTTTCTGGCCTGTAATAATTTGTATAAAAACTCGAGGAAATATAGTAAAATGTTGTGGGAGGGGTTTTACTTTCTTGCATAAATAAGGGTAGATATCATGCTTTAGGACTCTCTTTTTCTAGAAATTCTACCTATAGGTTTGTTTAACATCTCTGATTCAATCACATAGATACCATGCCTATAGGGTTTAACGTTTCATTATGCTGCAAGTCACCTAGAAATCCTACCTATAGGGTTTAATGTTTAACTGCAAATCATATAGAAAGCATGCATATAGGATTTAACGCTCATATCCTATAACTAATGCATGTAGAGATCCTGCCTATAGGAATTCTAAGCTTTTTTTTTTTTTGAAAATTCATGTATAGATATCATATCTATAGGGAATGCATATTCATTAGGCAAATTGTAGGATTAATTAAAAACAGTCATCTCTTCATAAATTCTTTAACAGGTTCTGAAAAATCAAATGTAGATATTATGCCTATAGGATTTCGCATCAAGTTCATCTGATAATGATCTGTTAACTAGTCCTTAGCACCTTAATTCAGTAACGTTTTCAAAAGCCTTAATCTTTTTGATAAGACTCTCTCGAATCACATTTGTCCTAAAACTTGAGTTCTTAAAATCTGCATATTTTCTGAAATGGTTTTCTTTTCTAATATTCTGTTTAAGCGTTTTCCAACCAAATTCTAGTCTTCCTGAACTCGTCTTTTAAAACAGTTTTGCAGCTTACTCTTGCCACAGATAGTTCTTGTATTTTCTCCAAAATTCTTTACAATTATTTCTGTGTTTATAACCGGACAGTTCGCTGATCTTCTTTAAAACTCATTTCCAAGCTAAGTCGGTAGTCTGTTCTCTCTTTCAAAAACTCTTCTGCATTAGTCTATCTTCTAAAATCAGTGATTTTTCTAAATAACTCGTGTTGAATACCTTAATACCTGACAGCTATATCCGAGTTACCTAATTCAGGCTTTTTTCCTAAAACATATGTGTTGAACTAGTCCGTTCGCTGCTTAAATTTAATCTAAGACCAAACCAATATTTGTTAAGACATGCTAAACTAAATGATTGTTTGATTTCTGGGGTTAATTTGAGCCTTGTATGATTGTTTGTTCTCCCCTCTTACTTGCTACTTGTTTTGAATGTCGAGTAGAATTTTATCCTTTAAGATCCATAAAGGCCTCCATCCCTTTCTTTCCCTTTTAAGATTAGAAGTACTAATACCCCCGGGACTGAAAGAATTGAGATGAGTAGTAGCATGCGGTAAGTAAACGATACCATTCCGCGCTTTAATACCTTAACAGGGCGGGAGGGGTAGACATGGAGATAATGATTACACGATAACACTATGCGTACAATCAGGTATCGGTGTTGTGCGAATGATCCATGTAATGTATGAACCTAGGACCCCCTCCCTCTTTATTAGTTTATTATTTTTAGATTTTTCAAAAGTTGCCTAAAAACTTTTTCAAACTTCCGCTACTATTTATTTCCCTAAGTTATTTACATAATTATTTGATCTCTCCCCCCACTGCGTATCTCTTTTTAAATTGCAAAGCTTCTATCTTCTAAATTTCAGCATCATTAATTATTTATTTATTTATTTGTAGCAGTTTTCCCGTATTTGCAATGCTTGCTTTTTTACCTATTTGCCTGCATTTATAGTCACAATTATAGCATGGCCGGGAACCACACTAGTAGATCTTGAGGGGTGTCTAACACCTTCCTCTCGGGATAATTTCAAGCCCTTACCCGACTCTGGTTTTCATCTTTAATTCTTCTTAAAGTGTCCTAATGCACTATAATCATTAGGTGGAGACTCTCCAAAATCTCAAAAAACCCAATTCCCAAAGTGAGAAAAGAGTTGTCTTCCCGAATGTCGTATACCCGATTTTGCTTTATAAAAAGGGGGCGTCGACAGCATGGCGACTCTGCTAGGGATTTCTTTAGGCTTTTACCATTGCATGCTATACGTGACTTTATTGCTTTCTTTTATTTCTTTTTCTTAACGTCTTTATTTTGAAACTAACCTGTTTCTTTTTCTTTAATTGCCTTCATTTATTACTTTTCCATCAATATTGTTGTAGTTTTTGAAACTTTATTGTATGAACGTGAAAATACATATCAATTTGTTTCATCCTTGTAAATTGCATCTTCAATATCATATTCCACTCGTGCCAAACAAAATAATAGAGCAACGCTTATAATGAGTGGTTGCGCACTTCCAATGCTACCACCCCCTTTAAATTTGGCAAAGGCGTATTTACGGTAAAACCAGTCAATCAGTGGTGTAGTCGACGGTTCCGTGCCTTTCCCTCTTGAGTTGTCCGCTCAAGGGTACCGATCTAGCACGTCAAAATAGAAACCTTACTCCGTTAAATCGTACATGCATCATGGTCAAAACTAGTCGAGTCAGTTATGTTGTCCATATAATGACTCATTAAGATAGCCTTGTCCAAAGTCCACCGGGTTTCCTTGAAACCCAAACGGACACCTCCATGTTCTGTGCATTTATTTGGAGAACTTAAGTGCTTTGCTATGCTAATTATTGATTTAAATAGTCGAGTCTAGTGGGGTTAAGGGCATAACACTCTGTTTTGTAGAAAATGAGGCACGAGATCCCCAGATTTGGCATGGTAACCAACATTCATCCAAGGCTCCTGAATTGGTGGAATGACCTCCACTCAAGTGATCAAACACTCATCCGCAAGTACCTAGAGAATATGCCTTCTCTCCTAGAGATTCAGCCCAACAACAGAATCATACAGGATGCAACGTTGTTCTGGGATAGGGACAAATCTGTGTTCCGCTTTGGTGACCCAGAAATGACTCCTTTACTCGAAAAAATAGGGGGTCTAGCTGGGATTCATTGGGGGACTCCGGGTTTGCTCATGCCAGAAAATCGCAAAGGAAGGGGTTTTCTTAAGATGATGGGATTGAAGAAAAACCAGACTTAACCTGTTTGAAAGACTCCTATATCCCGTTTGACTATCTATATGAGAGGTACGACTATAGCAAGTCATACCACACCTATTCAGACAAATTTGCTATCACCTCATTGGGGCACATCCATAGAAGGGTTTTTGTCTTCATGTTTTGCTTTTTGGGAATGATCGTGTTCCCTATGAAGAAGGCTATGATCCACACCAGACTAGCCATGGTAACCAAAACTTTGATGGAAGGGATTGGTGGGCAAACATTCAACATAGTGCCCAAGATCGTCGCCGAGATATACCGCGCCTTGAACAAGTGTCAACAACAAGGTAATCATTTTGAGGGTTGCAATTTGTTGCTTCAGCTGTGGCTCATGGAACACCTCCAGAAAGGAGAATACCGACAGGAGATCCTACGCAGAGATTGGGATAATCATATTGCCTTCCACCAGCCGAGGCGTATGAATTATATGCCAAAGATGTTCACTCAGCCAGAGGACGCCAGAGGGTGGGTAGAATTGTTTGAAAACCTGAAAGAAGACCAGGTACAGTGGATGTTTGAGTGGTTCCCCATGGATGAGTTCATCGTTCGATCCCGAGATGCACCATTTCTCATACTGATTGGCTTGAGGAGAGCTTACCCTTACGTTCCTCTCCGAGTCATGAGACAAGCTGGGAGAAAACAAATCATACCGAGGGTTGATAAAACAAGTCACCTCAGGGATGATTTCCAAGACGATGATAGACCTCACAGGTGCCAAGCTCAGCATTTGCGGCATTGCAAAATCATTTTGGGGAAAGAATCCATTGAGCCAGACAGGTACCACGCCGGTTATGTGCCTTATTATTTGGGTTGGTTAGAAGACAATGGCATGGGTCAACCAAGATCCGTTCGGGGTCACAGAATTATTGACTAGCATGCTGAAGCACGAGTTAAGTATAATCAACGGCGCAAGAGAATTCGAGAGTGTGAAAGTGAGCATCGGGAAATACAAGAATCCCATCAGAAATAAATCGAGGAGTGGAAAGAAATGGTTATCAGCGCCAACAACCGGTTAGGGTATTTGGAGTGGGGTCTAGTATAGCTAGAAGGAAAGTTCATCAAGAGGATTGAAGACTACCAAAACGCTGAAGGAAATGCAGGCGGACACCTGGTCCGAGCCTACTTACTACTAGGACTACGCGAGTTGGTGGAGCTGTTAGAGGGAAACAAGGATGCCAAATCTGGGGAAGGTCCTTCTGGAACCAAGTAGCTAGGAGTCCTTTATTTTGCTTTAATGATGTAATAAGGCCAATGGCCACTAGTGACATTTACTTTCTGTCATTTAGAGTCATTTGGATTCGTCTTATTTTTATCAATAAAATGAGGCATTTAGCATTATGGGTTCTCTAAAATTATTTGTCGCTAGGCCTACCTCGGGCACAACGATGCACCAAAGTTAGGACGTAATTTATATTCTTGCACAATTTGTTTAAATACTGCAATACTTTTCCCTCAGAACCCACACTAACTTGTTACCTTTTTTGTTTTTCTTTTATTTTTATTCCCCTCCCCAAAGGTTAGTTCGTGCATTCTGGAACCATCGGCATATTCCACAAGATCCAAGGGCCCTCCACCTCCTCCTCCTCCAAGTCCTGTCCGGAACAAGAACAAAGGAAAAATGGAAAACACAAGTGCTAGAAAGGAGATTGAAAAGGAGGAAACTTCTCAGGATACCCCAATTGCTAAGGGAAATGCTGCTCATATTGAACAAAAATTTCTGAAATGCTAGGAAGAGTTGGACCAAGTCCGGGACTTGGAAAGCCTATCATTCTCTCTTGCTGCTCCTGATGTTAACATCCAAAATCCCGCACCTCCACAAAACACCCCGCAACCACAAATACAACCTACTCACGTCCAAACATGCAACACATGCAACAACGCTCCATTACTCATTCCCGAGCCACTGAACACCACAAATGATCATCTCCACAACACTCCTATTTACGTGGATATTGTGCCCCACTACGCCCAACCCATCTCAAATGCACCTCAGTCTGATGACAAGGACTCTCTCATCAGGAACTTAGCAGCATAACTCAAGAAATTAACTAGCCGGGTCCAGGGTGTCAAAGGTAGCAAAGGCATTGAGGGGGTGAACTATGAAGACTTATGCATTCAACCAGATGTGGAACTTCCAAAGGGTTATAAACCTCCCAAGTTCGAAATGTTTGTGGAACTAGAGATCCTAGAGTCCACTTGAGTACCTATTGCGATAAGTTAGTTGGGGTTGGAAGAGACAAGAAAATCCGCATGAAGCTCTTCATGAGGAGCTTGAAGGGAGATGCGCTATCCTGGTATATCAGTCAAGACCCCAGGAAATGGACGAGTTGGGTAGCTATGGCATTAGAATTCATTGATAGATTCCGATTCAATGTAGAGAACGCATCGGATGTGTTCTACATACAGAATTTGAAAAATAAGCCCACCGAAACATTTCGCAAGTATGCCACTCGTTGGAGGTCAGAAGCTGCAAAGGTCAGGCCAACCCTAGAAGAAGAGAAAATGAATAGGTTCTTCGTCCGGGCTCACGATCCCCAATATTACAAAAGTTTGATGCTAATCGAGGGTCAAAAGTTCTCTAATATCATCAAACTCGGAGAAAGAATCGAAGACGGCATCAAGAATGGTATGGTAACATATCTTGAAACATTGCAAGCCACCAATAAAGCTTTACAAACTGGTGGCGCGTCCAAGAAGAAAGATTTAAGTGTCGTGATGATCGCACAGGGAGCCAAATCACCACCAAAATATCACACTTACCCATCACCTCCACTTACATATCAGCTTATCCCAAATTACCAAGCGCCCACACCCTCCTATCTACCTCCCGTTTACCAGTCCTCTCCATATCTCACATATCAACTCACCTCACCTAGATACTCTCAACCAGCACCTGTTTACCAAGCTTATAACGCTCAACCATCTCACTATCAATCACCACCCACCCGTCAAAATTTTCCATGACCTAGACCAAATTTTGACCGTAAACCTCCCAGACAATACACATCCATTGCAAAACCAATTGACCAGCTATATGAGAGACTCAATGCTGCTAGTTACATCACTCCTATTCCAGCCAAAGCTCCAAAAAATCCCTCCCAGTGGGTTAACCCCAACAAGACCTGTGCGTATCACTCCAGCATGAAAGGACACAGCCTTGATGAGATTCACACCCTGATCGATAATAAGGTCATTATAGCAAAGGAGCCCGCTCCTAATGTTTGTAACAACCCCCTGCCTGACCACAAAGGTGGAGACATTCATATGATCGAGATCGAGGATGATTAGGACCCCAAAGGGTCAATAGGCTTGATTGCTGAAGGGGATGAACCAAAGAAGCCGACAGTTACCCTTAACCCAATTGTTGTGCAGAATTTGCCCTTCACGGGCGATGAAGTGAGTATGTCTATGCCTCTTGAATTTGAAGCACCTCCTTCTGCAAAGGCGTCCGGGCAAATCGAAGTTTAATTCGGAGTTCCAAAGGTACCTACACCCTTTAAAGTTGTGGTGTTACCACCGAGGATGCCTATTCCTGTGGCAATGACTGACATGACACCATTCCGCTAAAATGCCATACCATGGGATTACACTGCCGAAGCTAGGAGGAAAGGAAAGACAAAGATAGGAGAAACAATTTCCGCACAAGGAATGACTAGAACAAGAAGGGTCTACACCCTAGAGCACCTAGCTGAGTCCGGCAAGCAAGCCCAGGGACGTCCCATTGAGACAGGACCCGACGATCTTTGGAGGAAAATACATGCTAAGGAGTATTTGGTTGCTGAACAGTTGAACAAAACACCGGCACATATATCTATCCTGGCTCTTCTGCAAAGTTCAAACGCTCACAAGAATGCTTTAATGAAGATACTGAGCGAAGCCTACGTACCCAGCAATATAACCGAGGGCGGGATGGTTAACATGGTGGGGCAAGTGTTGGAGAGCCACAAAATAACCTTCTATGAAGATGAATTGCCGTTAGAAGGCTTGGGCTAAGGCACTACACATCACCATGCAGTATGAAGATTATTTCATCACCAGGGTTCTGATCGATGGGGGATCAAGCCTCAACATCTGTCCGCTTATAGCTCTCAGAACTTTGGGGAAAGGCCTACACGAGATCAGAGACGGGGCTATCAATGTAAAAGCCTTCGACGGGTCCCAGAGATCTAGTATTAGAGAAATCAGCCTTTGCTTGCAAATGGGACCAACATGGTTCGACGTCGACTTCCAAGTGATAGATGTCCCGGCATTCTACAACTTGCTATTAGGACGCCCCTGGATCCACGCTGCTAGAGCCGTAGCATCGACCCTGCATCAGGCGGTAAAGTTTGAATGGAACCACCAAGAGGTGATAATTCATGGTGATGGTATTAACCCTATATATAGTCGCCAGACCATCCCGATGATTGGAGGAAGAAGGAAAATATGCGAAGAGACATACCATCATATCGAAAGGGTACCCGCTGTAGACAAAGACAAGTGGTGGGACAATAAGATTGAAAGCATCTTTAATTGGTGTGGGTACGATCCTAGAAAGGGGCTCGGTAAAAATCTTCAGGGAATCACTAAGCCCATCAAACTGAAGAAGCATGTCACTACCTTTGGCTTAGGGTATGATTATACTTGGAAAGAATTCCAGAACTGGTCGCCACCATGGTGCGATCCCTACTATCCATTAGAGTTTTCGATACCTAGCCTGGATCAAACCTTCCAGCCAGCAGATACTATGTATGGGTCCGAAGAAGATGAAACATTGGCAGCCATGAAGAATTTGTTCCTAGAGGATGATGATATGGACTGTTGTGTTCTTTTTGAGGAGGAGGGGGAGGAAGGCCCTTCCATACAAGATGTGAACGGGGGAGACCGCCTCAGCAATTGGTCAATTACGACCGTCAGGGCGCGGAAGGCTTCGGGGTAGCAAGGCTAAACAAAAGCACCATGCATCTCACTTTATTTTATTTTTACTAGTTGATTTTATTTCCGCATTGTCTTTGATTTTGAAAAGAGCTCCGATGTTTCAAACAATTATGAATTTAATCAAAGCTTTTCGGTTTATCATATATATCTTACTTATTATTTTCTCTATTATTTACTCTATTTTATACAACATTACTATTAGTTATCTTGATGATGAACCAACGACTGTGACATGCAATGAAACAACGCAACAAAACGACATAGATTCAGAAGAAGATGAAATACCTGAAGAGGTCGTTAGAGAGGTTGAGAATTTTGAGAACAGACCTAAGTCCAACCTGGAAGAAACTGACGTTGTTAATTTGGGAGATGTAGAGAATGTCAAAGAAACTCGCATCAGTGTTTACTTGTCACCATAAAAAAAGGAGGAATATACGGAATTTTTGAAAGAATATGAGGACATATTTGCCCGGTCGTATGATGATATGACTGGCCTCAGCACGACCATTGTAGCTCATAAGTTGCCAACAGATCCAGCTTGTCCGCTAGTAAAACAGAAGCTCAGGAAATTCAAGCCCGATATGAGTTTGAAAATCAAAGAAGAGGTTACTAAGCAGGTCAAAGCTAAAGTTCTCAAAGTGGTAGAGTATCCAACATGGTTATCCAACATCGTGTATTTACCAAAGAAGGACGGGAAGGTTAGAATCTGTGTCGACTAATGGGATCTCAATCGGGCCAGTCCCAAGGATGACTTCCCCTTGCCAAACATACACATTCTTATCGACAACTGCACCAAGCATGAGTTGCAATATTTTGTTGATCACGCTGTGGGGAATGTATTGCTACAAAATGATGCCATTTGGATTGAAGAATGGTGGCGCCACTTACATGAGAGCCATGACTACTATTTTTCATAACATGATACACCAGGAGATCGAGGTATATGTGGACGATGTCATTGTCGAATCCAAGAAAGCCACTGATCGTATGGAAGATCTGAGAAAGTTCTTCAATAGACTGAGAAGGTATAACCTGAAATGAACCCCACCAAGTGTGCATTCGGGGTTCCTGTCGGAAAACTACTGGGTTTCATTATGAGTCGTTGAGGAATGGAATCGGACCCAACAAAGGTCAAAGCCATCTAAGAATTCCCGCCGCCAAAGAATAAGAAGGATGTGATGAGTTTCCTGGGGAACTCAACTATATCAGCCGGTTCATAGCCCAGTCCACAGTCATTTGTGAACCCATCTTTAAAATGCTGAAGAAAGATGCTGCTACTAAATGGACTGACGATTGTCAGAAAGCCTTTGACAAAATTAAGGAGTACTTGTCAATGCCACCAGTCTTGGTTCCGCCCGAGCCAGGAAGGCCCTTATTGCTTTATCTTGCAGTTTTGGATGGAGCATTTGGTTGTGTTCTGGGACAACATGATGAGACGGGAAGAAAGGAGCAGGCCATCTACTACCTCAGTAAGAATTTTACCCCGTACGAGGCCCGGTACTCTATATTATAGCGCACTTATTATGCTCTAACTTGGGTAGCTCAGAAATTGAGGCATTATTTCTATGCCTACACCACTTATCTCATATCCAGGATGGACCCGCTGAAGTACATTTTTCAGAAGCCCATGCCCACTAGCAAGCTCGCCAAGTGGCAAATCTTGTTGAGTGAGTTTCACATTGTTTGCATGACTCAGAAACCAGTCAAGGGTCAAGCCATCGTGGATCACCTTGCCGAGAACCCTATCGGCGGAGAATACGAACCCTAAAAATGTATTTTCCTGATGAAGAAGTGTCCTTTGTAGGAGAAGATATTGTGGAATCCTACGATGGTTTGAGGATGTTTTTCGATGGGGCCGCCAATTTTAAAGGAGTTGGCATAGGGGCAGTCCTAGTATCAGAAACTGGCCAGCATTACCCGGTATCTGCCAAGCTCAGGTTCCCTTGCACAAATAACATGGCTGAATACGAAGCTTGCATCCTTGGACTCAAGATGTCCGTTGACATAAACATTCAAGAGTTACTAGTGATCGGGGACTCAGACCTGCTCATACATCAAGTTCGAGAAGAATGGGCAACCAAAAACTCTAAGATACTTCCCTACTTTCATCACATATAGGAGTTAAGGAAAATATTCACAAAGACAAAATTTCAGCATGTCCCCAGGGTCCAGAACGAGTTCGCTGACGCATTGGCTACTTTGTCATCCATGATCTAGCATCCAGACACGAATTTCATTGATCCCATCCCGGTAAAGATTTATGATCAGCCAGATTATTGTGCTCACTTTGAGGAAGAAGCAGACGAAAAACCATGGTTCCACGACATCAAGGAATACTTGACAACGGGAGAATACCCAGTACTTACCAACGCTACTCAGAAGTGCACACTCCGGAGATTATCCAATAACTTCTTTCACAGTGGGGGAATCCTGTATAGGAGGACTCCCGATTAGGGTTTGTTAAGGTGTGTCGAAGCAAAGGAAGCAACCAGACTATTGGACAAAGTGCATGCAGGGACCTGCAGGCCACACATGAATGGTTTTGTCTTAGCAAAGAAGATACTCCGAGCAGGTTATTTTTGGATGACTATGGAAACAGACTGTATCCAATATGTTCGCAAATGCCATCGCTGCTAGTTACATGCAGAAATGATAAAGGTGCCACCAAACCAGCTTACTGCAACAAGCTCACCATGGCCGTTCGCTGACTGGGGAATGGATGTCATTGGACCTATCGAGCCTGCCGCATCTAATGGGCACAGATTTATCCTGGTGGAAATCGATTATTTTACCAAATGGGTTGAAGCAACTTCATACAAAGCAGTGACTAAGAAAGTTGTGGCAGACTTCGTCCGTGATTGTATAGTTTGCCGATTCGGGGTTCCAGAATCAATCATCACTGACAGTGGTTCCAATCTCAACAGCGACTTGATGAAAGAAATGTGTGAAACGTTCAAAATCAAACACAAGAACTCTACAGCCTACATGCCTTAGATGAATGGAGCTGTGGAGGCGGCCAACAACGACTTGATGAAAGAAATGTGTGAAACGTTCAAAATCAAACACAAGAACTCTACAGCCTACAGGCCTTAGATGAATGAAGTTGTGGAGGCGGCTAATAAGAATATCAAGAAGATACTAAGGAAGATGGTCGAAAGTCACAAACAATGTCATGAGAAGTTAGCATTTGCTTTGCTGGGATACCGCACCATGGTCCGCACATCAACCAGGGCAACTCCCTACATGTTGGTTTATGGTACAGGGGCGGTCATTCCAGCCGAGGTAGAAATTCCCTCCTTGAGGATCATACAAGAAGTATAGTTGGATAACACAGAATGGGTAAAAAGTCACTACGAGCAGTTAGACCTTATAGATGGGAAAAGGATGAATGCAGTTTGCCACAGTCAGTTGTAGTAGAACAGAATGTCTAGAGCCTTCAACAAGAGAGTTAAGCCAAGGAAGTTTATACCGGGGCAGCTGGTGATGAAGAATATATTCCCACATCAAGATGAAGCCAAGGGGAAGTTCTCTCCCAACAGGCAAGGTCCGTACATGGTTCACCTGGTTCTAACTGGAGGAGCCCTTATTCTTGTAGAAATGGACGGAGAAGTATGGCCAAAGCCAATCAACTCAGAGGCAGTAAAACGATATTATGTGTAATCACCTATGATTGCTTTATGATGTAATTTGAACTACGCCTGACCTGATTCCCGTTTGAGAGGGGATACGTAGGCAGACCTATGGGTTCGGCCAAAATTTAATAAAAATCTCATTTCCCCCTATTATTAGAACTGGAGAAGAATTTTGAGGAGGACCCTCAAAATTTCGAAGTTGGTCTTCAGCCGCTCATCACCAAGGATGTCACCTCAGTAAAATGGGGAAACATTTTGAGTAGGACCCTCAAAATTCTGAAGTCGATCCTGCATTCGTTCAGCACAGCCGTCAAAAGTGCCAGCCCTATAAACTGGGGCAGAATTTTGGGGAGTGCCCTCAAAATTCCAGAGCTAGAGAGGTTGCAGTGCTTCAAACCGCGTTGCAGTCGTTGGTTAATCTAAAAAAAGCTATTTTCTACTTATGTTATATTTGTTAAATCATGCATAACTATGATAGCTGTTGTTTAGCAATGCTACCCAGTGATGCATGACGTCGGAAGCCACAGAAGAGTGAACTAACCTTTCCCCTTTACAAAACTCACAATTTTCTTTGGATGTAGGCACCCAAGTCACAAAGTTACCAAACGTGTTACGCAACCGCATCGAAGCGTTACACCTATGCGCATTTTCTATCTGCACACAATGGCCCAGCATCTGCAATATCACGATCAGCTATCAGCTAAGAATTTTTTGTTCTTACTACTCACTTTATCTTATCTGCACAAGGCTACCTTTATGCCTTTCGAGACTAAGCGTTGTCTCCATCCTGCATTATCTGCATAAGGCTACCTTTCTTCCTTTTGAGACTAGGCTTGTCTCCATCCTGCATTATCTGCATAAGGCTACCTTTCACCTTTCGAGACTAAGCATTGTCTCCCTCCTACATTATCTGCATAAGGCTACCTTTCTACCTTCTGAGACTAAGTGTTGTCTCCATCTGTATTTTCCTGCATTGCATAAGTCTACCTTCCTGCCTTCCAAGACTAAGCGTTGTCTCCATCCTGCATTATCTGCATAAGGCTACCTTTCTGCCTTTCGAGACTAAGTGTTGTCTCCATCCTACATTATCTACAAAAGGCTACCTTTCTGCCTTCCGAGACTAAGCATTGTCTCCATCTGCATTTTCCTGCATTGCATAAGGCTACCTTTCTTCCTTTCGAGACTAAGCGTTGTCTCCATCCGCATTTTTCTGCATTGCATAAGGCTACCTTCTGCCTTCCGAGGTTAAGCTCTACCTCCACTTGCATGGTTGAAATATTGCCACCTTATCTTTTTTGCATGGCTGAAATATCGCCACCTTTACCTGCATCTTGCATAGTTGAAATATTGCCACTTTACTTACGTCTTGCAATCTGTTGAAACATCGCCAAACTACTATTTAAATTCTCTATCGGCTGAAACATCGCCTGTTTTATTCAAATTTCCGTCGGCTGAAATATCGCCATTTACGTTTTTGCATGGCCGAAATATCGCCAAACCGCATTTAAATTCTTTGTCGGCTGAAATATCGCCATTTACATTTTTGCATCGGCTGAAATACCACCAAACTATTATTTAAATTCTCTGTCGACTGAAATATCGTCATTTACATTTCTCTGTCGGTTGAAATATCGCCATTTTACTTTACACATCGGTTGAAACATCACCTGTTTTATTCAAATTTCCGTCGGTTGAAATATTGCCATTTATGCTTTTGCATCGGCTGAAATACCGCCAAATCTTGCATTTCATGGGCTGAAATATCGCCAAACTGTCCAAAGGCATCATCGTTCGGAGGCACCATCTTCATAGCCCGAGAACACCATGCCATGGCCCGAGGATCCCACTTTATATCTTGCACATCATTATTTAAAGGCATTATGGTTTGGAGGCACCATTATCATAGCCCGAGAACATCATTTCATAGCCTACGAATCCCTTAATTTTGCGCCTCATGGCCCAGGACATCATGGTCCAAGGACGTCATCCTAACCGTCCGAGGACAGCATTCATGGTCCAACGAGAACTTGTATCACGTTTAAGTTTATGCACGATATACGCCTGTATTGATCACTTGTAGGTACACCGTCTACCAATGACCATCTCAGCAGGAGCGTTCCCGCTCCGGTTCCCGCATCCGATCACACTTCAAATACTTTTTGCCACCTAAACATCGTGTCCGTCTCTTTTGAATCTCCATCGGTATGTTCCGCCAATGGTTTGTGAACTACATACGACCTGATTTATGTAAAACCAGGGATATGTGGGCAGCTCAGAAACCAGATCTCGGTCAAACCCTTTTCAAATCGCTGCTTCCGGTCAAAATTGGTCATCATATCTTTACCCGACAACTCTTTCATCCTTTCCGGGTAAAGATGGGCAGCTGTTGATACCTAATTTTTCCCTTATGTACTTTTATACCCAAAATACTTTCAAAATAGCATATATAAGTGCACCAAAGGGTTTTGGCATTTTAATGATTTTTTAAACCAACTTATTGCCTATTTTTTATACCATAAAATCCGATAATTATTCCTAAAACTATCATTTTGGTGGGCAATTTATTTTTATTCTCATATTTACATCAAAGTATAGCTAACATGATTTTTTCATATTTTTACAAATTTGTTTGGTATTTTTTAAAACTAAATTGCATAAAATTGTAATACTAGCCTCTTTAAGATTTTATAGTATTTTATAATTATAAAATTGGTTCCAGTATTTTTAAATTAATAATTATATGTCATTAACTGATTCAATACCTTTAATTTAATTTCAAAATCATTTCTATCATTTTATAAAAATAAAAGGGAAAAATTGGCTATTTAAGTTTTGCCTTCATTTCATTTCAATTATAACCCTAATTACATTACAATTTTAGCCTAAAAATCAACCCAATTTCAAACCCAAAATTGGACCAGCCCAATTCCATTTAACCTAACCCAATACCCATTTAACCGACCCAACCCATAACCCTTTTAATCCTGGCCGTTGATCATTTAGATCAACGGCCTCCGTTCCCCCTTTCCTTTTTAATTCCAAACTACCCCCAAACCCTCCCCATTTCTCTCAAAGACGTCGCCTCTAATCCCTCGTCTCTCTCAAACGCTCTCACCCACTCGAAAGCCTAACAGTCGCCTACCTCTTTTTGACCTCAAATCCACCGGAATCCATGGTTAATCTAACCATGGACGACCTCTACCCATCATCTACTGCTCTCACATGCCTGGTGCCTGAAGATTCGAAGGCCAGTCTTCGAGGATCTTCACCCAGACCTTCATCGATTAAAGATTTTCGGCCATTTTCGGCCCTGCTCCGGCGTATCTTTGCCTCCTAAGCCTGGTTCCGACCTTATCGACTCAAATCTAATCTCGTGACTTCCAAGCCTTTCTCGTCCTTTAGGTTTCTCAAAAACCTTAGCGTATTCAATGTTCTTTCATCATTACTTGTCTAGATCTATGCGTTTTCTATGCTTTTCTTGCCATCTAAGGTGTTTTCCCCAAAAGTTTCTTTTCAAAATCGTTTATTTTGAATTTTAGGGTTTCTGAAAGGATTTTTTGGGAAAAATCTTTCTGATATTTCTTCTTCTCTGCTTTATGTGTGTTTGTTCATATCCTGCTCTTGTGATTTCTTTATTACGCATGTACTGTCTTCTACCTCTTCTTTTCTACCATGCATGTTATTTATGTTAAACTTTTCTATGTTTTCTCTACTCTTTACTATGTGTGTTTACTGTTAATTTATTTAATTTTTGTTAGTGGACTCCGTTCAAGTTTTTACATGCTTCATCTACTTGTGTTCACGTCTGTATTATCTCCTTCTTTTGAACTTGTTTAGGTTCTGAGTTTTCTCAAAATGTGTTCTTCATGATTTTTCTTCCTTTGTCTTTTAACATTCTATCATATCTGCCTTGTTGGGACTCTGAAGCAAATGGCTTGCTTTCTCACTTCCATGTTTTGAAACCCTGGGATTTGGGGTTTTCCTTTGATGATTTTGATTCCTTGTGTTCCATTCAAGGCTTCACTTTGGGACCCTGGACTCTTAGACTCACTATGAGTTTGCAAATTGAACTTGTATCTCTTTGCTTATGATCCTGAGTTCTTATGGTTCTGAACTCCTCTCTCTTTTACATAGCTCGATAGTCTCTTCTTGATTCACATGTTTGTGTACTTTATGTATGACACTCTTCTTTCAAAAAGACTTTTTTTACCAACTACTAATTGATTCTGAATCCCTTTGATGGTGTTTTTGATTTTCCCTAGGTGAACCTTTCTTTGCCCTTTTTCTGAACTTGGTTCATTCGAGCAAGCATGTAATTTTGGTTTTACTGATTGATTCCCTTTACTTTCTTTTACAAACCGTGTACTGTTGGGATTGTTTCCTTAAATAGCTTCTATGTACTTACCCTTTATTATGCTGCTGGGAAAATATTCTTTCAAAATCCCTTCCCTTAATTGTTTTACCCGTTTGAATTTAAATCCCTTAGTTAAAGGGAGTCTTATATGGTTGATTGAAAATCAGACTTTGATTATTTTCTTACCTTATTTCCCTACACATTTTCAAAGCTATAAATACCTACTCTCTTCTCTTTCAAACAGACGAACACAGAACACTATCTGAGTTCACAATTCAATTTCACTTTAAAATTCCCTCTTTGGTACTTGTGCTGCTGTGGACTGTCTTTACTTTCTTCTGCACTTCTTTTGCTTCTCTACTGGTATGTTTCATTTAGTTTACATGCCTCCACAACAATGTGTTTAATTATTCCTATTTCCTTTAGTTGATATTTGGTGTAGTTTATGGCCACATGCTTCCTCTCCTTTATATTTCTGTATTTAAGTTTTGCACGCAATCGATTGTTTGTCATGAATTTGACATTCTGTGAATCCCCTTTACCCCTTTACCCTTTTGTATGTGAGTTATGGTTCAGGGCATAGCAACACTCCAATATTNTGTTTGACCTGCAAGGGTCTGCTCCTAATTTTTTTTGACTAAACAAGTGGTCAGGGGTGTGCCAGCCTACATTATGGCTAGGTATGATCACCACCTATCATGGCTCCCTAATCCCCTTTCACTTTGCACTTATTCCTATCTATAAGGTCTGCCCCTCTCTTGCAAGGCATGCTTTGGGACCCCTGAGCTCCCTCTGAACTTGGATGCCTGAGAACTGGCTCTTCCATACCGTACTATTCTAATTCTAATGGTATCTGGGGTGTAAGCAATGCCGGGGATCCCTGTGATTCCTTGGAACTTTGAAACACCCTGGGTAATGAGAAGGCTTTGGAAATCTGGATCCCGGATTTGGTTAAACACATGTTATTGGACATTAGGATTGAATTATGCTGCTCGGATCTAGCTGTTGCCTTTTGATGTATATTATTAGCTATTTTCTGGCCTGTAATAATTTGTATAAAAACTCGGGGAAATATAGTAAAAAGGTGTGGGAGGGGTTTTACTTTCTTGCATCAATAAAGGTAAATATCATGCTTTAGGACTCTCTTTTTCTAGAAATACTACCTATAGGTCTGTTTAACATCTCTGATTCAAACACATAGATACCATGCCTATAAGGTTTACCTTTTATTTATGCTGCAAGTCACCCAGAAATCCTGCCTATAGGGTTTAATGTTTAACTGCAAATCACATAGAAAGCATGCATATAGGATTTAACGCTCATATCATGTAACTAACGCATGTAGAGATCTTCCCTATAGGAATTCTAATCTTTTTTTTTTGTTGAAAATTCACGTATAGATATCATATCTATAGGGAATGCATATTCATTAGGCAAATTGTAGGATTAATTAAAAACATTCATCTCTTCATAAATTCTTTAACAGGTTCTGAAAAATCAAATGTAGATATCATGCCTATAGCATTTCGAATCAAGTTCATCTGATAATGATCTGTTAACTAGTCCTTAATGCCTTAATTCAGTAACGTTTTCAAAAGCCTTAATATTTTTGATAATACTCTCTCGAGTCAGTGTACATTTGTCCTAAAAGTTGAGTTCTTAAAATCTGCATCTTTTCTAAAATGGTTTTCTTTTCTAATATTCTGTTTAAGCGTTTTCCAATTAAATTCTAGTCTTCCTGAACTCGTCTTTTAAAATAGTTCTGCAGCTTAGTCTTGCCACAGATAGTTCTGTCTTTTCTCCGAAATTCTTTACAACTATTTATGTGTTTATAACCAGACAGTCCGCTGATCTTCTTTAAAACTCATTTCCAAGCTAAGTCGGCAGTCTGCTCTCTCTTTCAAAAACTCTTCTGCATTAGTCTATCTTCTGAAATCAGTACTTTTTCTAAATAACTCATGTTGAATACCTTAATACCTGCCAACTGTATCCGAGTTGCCTAATGCAGGCTTTCTGCCCAAAACACATGTGTTGAACCAGTCCGTTCGCTGCTTAAATTTAATCTAAGACTAAACCAGTATTTGTTAAGGCATGCTAAACTAAATAATTGTTTTATTTCTGGTGTTAATTTGAGCCTTGTATGATTGTTTGTTCTCCCCTGTTACTTGCTACTTGTTTTGAATGTCGAGTAGAATTTTATCCTTTAAGCTCCATAAAGGCCTCCATCCCTTTCTTTCCCTTTTAGGATTAGAAGTCCTAATACCCCCAGGACTGATAGGATTGGGACGGGTAGTAGCATGATATAAGTAAATGATACCATTCCGTGCTTTAATACCGTAACGTGGTGGGAGGGGTAGACATGGAGATGATGATTACACGATAACACTATGCGTACAATCAGGTATCGGTGTTGTACGTATGATCCATGTAATGTATGAACCTAGGACCCCCTCCCTCTTTATTAGTTTATTATTTTCAGATTTTTCAAAAGTTGCCTAAAACCTTTTCAAACTTCTGCTTCTGTTTATTTCCCTATGTTATTTACATCATTATTTGATCCCTCCCCTCACTGCGTATCTTTTCTTAAATTGCAAAGCTGTTATCTTCTACATTTCAGCATCTTTAATTTTTTTTATTTATTTGTAGTAGTTTTCTCGTATTTGCAATTCTTGCTTGTTTACCTATTTGCTTGCATTTAAAGTCACAATTGTAGTATGGCCGGGAACCACACTAGTGGATCTTAAGGGTGCCTGACACCTTCCCCTCGGGATAATTTCAAACCCTTACCCAACTCTACTTTTCATCTTTAATTCTTCTTAAAGTGTCCTAATGCACTATAATCATTAGGTGGTGACTCTCCAAAATCTCAAAAATCCCAATTCCCAAAGTGGGAAAAGAGTTGTCTTCCCGAATGTCGTATACCCGATTTCGCTTTAGAAAAAGGGGGCGTCGACAATCTCCCCAACTTGGTCCACACTGATTTGTAGTGCGGTCGCATTGGGCCAGCGCGGACCGCACAGAAATATGATGCGGACCACGCTGGTAAGAAGTAGCACACACAAAAAAAGTGGCGGGGACCACGAACAATGGACGCACGGCCGCGCTGGGCCTAGGGTTTTAACTGAGTTAGGGTTTTTTCATTTAAGTCCATTTTTGATCAATTTCCCTACTCAAGTAAGCATATTGTAATTCATGCCCGGTGTTTAAAACTAACAAAAAAAATCTAACCTAATAATTAAACCTAAGAAAAATGAGAAGAAATAAGAAGTTATACAACTCGGAAGCAAGCAAAAATAATTAAAAATTAAAATTATGAATGAAATTAGCAAGGAATGTTACCAGGGATTATGAAGATTCAAACTACTTGAAGCAAAAATCTCAGATGAATAGTAAAAATTTAAGCTCAGGAAGTCAGAGTGCGAAAAGGGTAAAATGAGGCCTAGGGTCTCTATTTATAGAAAACCTATGGGACCTGTCACTTACCTACCAGCACGGCCGCACAAAAATGGACGTGAACCGCGCTAGATTTCTATCCTTCGCATTGGACCTTGTTTGCCACGCGGACCGCACTGTTATGTTACTTGGCCGCGTGGGGAACTTCATAGAGAAGATTATTCAGGTCCACCCAGTGCGAACCACATAAAAGTGCTACGCGGCCGCACTGGTAACTTCAGAGACTTGATGTTCCTTGCTCAAGCCAGCGCGGACCGCATTGTTATGTAGCACGATCGCATTGGCAAACTTCAGAGACTACACATTTTTGTGCTTTTGTTGTGCACTTCTTCAACATTATCCCTGAAACATCTTGCAAACCATTAACTCAAAAATCCTAGTCTACAAAGAAAATCAAAGAAATAAAAAAAGACATGGGTTGCCTCCCAAGAAGCGCCTGATTTAATGTTGTGGCACGACGCATGTTACCATTATATCTCCTCAAATTAGGAACAACCACCATGTGTCACTTATCAAACTCTCCAGGAAATAGTACAAAGCACGCCCTCCAAGATGACCTAGCATTTTGTCAATAAATGGCAGTGGATAGTGATTCTGTCGGGGCACTTTTCAAAATCCCATCCTTCTGGCAGCCATGCCAACCTGGAGCTGATTGTACGTGACACTGCATACCATAAAAGTTTGCCATTATGGTCTTGTCATCCTTTATTTTCCTAAAATGGTCAGGGGGAAACCAAGGATTGTCGGGAACTGGGTAGATCACCACTTTTTGTACCATATCATCTAACCCTCGTGCATGCTCCAAACACGATTTTGCATCATCCTTCAAGAGATCATCGTGCTCAAAAATTGTGAGACACATGTATGGCTCCGTTTGTTATATTTCTAACACCGGAGGAACCTAATTTGCTGGTTTGTCTAGAGGAGTTTCCCATTGATCAAGGTCCAATAACAGCTTACTGGTTTCACACAATTCCATGGCATGCAAAGCATCACCCTACTTGAATCATCAAACATTTCACGATCTAGAGGTGCGGACACAAGTGGATCTTCAACATTAATCGCAGAACTTGTCTCATCCATTATCACAGTAGTGACAATGTCAACAAAGGAACACACCTTGGTGCTATTAGGTTGCTTCATGGGCTTGCACGCCGGGAAAACCACCTTCTCATCACCCACACGGAATGTCAACTCTCCTGCTTTGACATCAACCAAAGCGTTCCCTGTAGCTAGGAAAGGTCTTCCAAGAATAATCGGGACTTAAAAGTCCACCTCACAATCCAATATAATGAAATCAGTCGGCAAAATGAATTTATCCACACGCACAAGGACGTCGGCAATTATACCCAAGGGTCTCTTCATTGACTGGTCTGCCATTTTGAGTCTCATCAAGGTTTCTCGTGGTTGACCAATGCCCAAGGTCTTAAAGACTGAATACAACATCAAGTTTATACTCGCCCCTAAGTCACAAAGGGCTTTTGCAAAGTCGGCACTTCCAATGGTACATGGGATAGTGAAAGCTCCCGGATCCTCGAGCTTTGGGGCCATGGAATGCAAGATTGAACTCACTTGATACTTCATTGGTATTGTCTCACAATCCATGGACCTCTTCTTAGTTACCAACTCCTTCATAAATTTGGCATACCCCGACATTTGCTTAAGTGCCTCAACCAACGACACGTTGATGGTAAGACTCTTCATCATATCTATGAACTTCTTGAACTGGTGGTCACTTTTGTTATTAGCTAACCGTTGAGGATACGATGGAGGGGGCCTAGACAAAGTGACTTGGCTTTGGGCATCAACAACTCGGGTATGTCAATAACGTGTTTCCTAGACGGATTCATGACATCTTGAGTCTCTTCCTCGGTCTCCTCATCAATATCAATTCGCACATCATTGTTTGCAATTGTTTCAACCAAATCATGAGCATTCGACAGTTCATTATCATCATGCAACTCAACATCAATATCCACAATACACTTTTCTCTTGAGGCATGCACATCACCGCCTCTCCCGTTTCTTGTTGTGACCTCCATCACTTGGTTGGTATTACTGCCCTTTGAGTTTACTACCGTATCACTTGGTAGAGCGCCCTTGGGGCGAGTATTCAAGGCTTGAGAAATTTGTCCTAGTTGCACTTCCAAGTTCCGAATAGATGTATTATGCAAGGCTAAATGTGCATCGGAATCTTGGTTCTTTTTCATCATGTGCTCAAATCATATTCTCAATTCTACCCAAATCGCTTCCTGAAGAACTCGGGCCTTGAGGGGGAAACGGAGGCAGGTTGTTCGGTTGTTGAAACATCAGAGACCTTTGAAAGCCTTGCCCCCGATTACCTTGACCACCATTGTTGTTCCACCCACCTTGGCCATTGTTGTTGTTCCAATTGTTGTTGTTGTTGTTTTCGTTCCAATTTCCACCATTGTTGCCTTGGTTCCCCCAATTGTTGTTTTGGTTATTCCCGTTCCAATTTCTACCTCCTTGTTGATTGCCTAATTTCCTTGGGGTCGCTATTGTTGATTTCCCTAATTTCCTCTGTTTCCTTGGTAGTTGTTAACATATTAACAATCTTCACTTTTCTCATCATAGCACTCGTTCGAATAACCACCACCATCATCATAGTTATCACAGTTTCCTTGAGGTTTTTGCCCTCTTTGCCTTCTTTTCATCATAATAACTCCTTCCATGGCATTGACTTGGCGCGGGTTTTGAACTTGTTGCAATTGCGCCTTTGCCAATTGGTTCATTATTGTTGTAAGTTAGGCAATGGCTTGGCCATGATCATGCAACTCCTTATGCAAATGTATGACATTAGGATCACCTTGAGGAACGTTTTCCCAGCTTTGCCACGACGAAGAAGTATTGGCCATTTCATCTAACACATTACAAGCTTTATTGTACGGGAGCTTCATAAAATTTCCACCCGCCAATTGGTTCACAATACATTGGTTGGTTGTGTTGATGCCCCTATAGAAAGTTTGTTGAATCATCACATCATTCATATCATTATTTGGACACTCTTTAACCATAGTTCTAAATCTCTCCCATATTTCATGAAAGGTTCTGTTGGCTCTTATTTGAAAGCCAAAATTTCATCACGGAGCGCCGACATATGACTTGGAGAAAAGAACTTGGCAATGAACTTGTCTTCCAATTCATCCCACGTTGTGATGGAATGATTTGGAAGCCTTTCTAACCAATCCAATTCTTTACCCCGAAGAGAGAACTGGAAAGCCTCAATCTCAAAGCATCCTCTGATACATTTGTTTGCTTACTCCCCCAGCAAGTATCTACGAACCCCTTCAAGTTCTTGTATGCATTTTGGTTGGAGGTACCCGTAAAATACCCTCTCTGTTCGAGAAAAGTGAACATAACATTGGTGATTTGAAAATTCCCTGCCCGGATTCGTAGAGGAACTATGGCACTTGCACAACCCTGATTTGGAAGGACACTTGGAGCTACTCTTGGTGGAGGCGGAGGAGGGTCTGGTACTTTTCATTTGCATTAGCATTTGCATTGGCATTTGTATTAGTATTTCGTCCTCTCCTTGGAGCTTGGGGTAATACACCTTCTTGTTCAAGGTCCTCAACCTCCTCCCCTGCGACCACGTTGCCAAGAGAGTCATTTCTGTTTAGATCCATGTGTACCTGATGGATCGACACGAATAAATTTAGTAAAAAGAAGGAAAGAGAAGCAAAACACAAAACTAGATACACAGATAGTCAACACCGTAAGCTCCCGGCAATGGTGCCAAAATGTTGATCGCTGCCAACTCAACCTTACACAAAGGTAGGAAGAGCGGGTGCTACAGCTTTTACCCGAATAGTGGTATCGGGGTCGATTTTTCCACAGAGAGCTTGGAGTGGAGTTGCGTATCTGTATACACCAAGAATGCGTTTGTGCTTCTAATTGCACTTCTAACATTTTTGGGTTTTCTTTTAACAACTACTATTATCAACTAAGGATTAAAACTAAATTATGCTAAAGAGATATTTTCTAAATTGTTATTAAGATAGAGAAAGGCACTAGGGTCATGGAACCATCTAGGTGGTTAACTAACGGGTAGAAACTTCTAATAATAGATTGACATATTTGGGATCAATGTTATAACCATTGCACAATTTCACCCACTATCACAACTCTCGATAGAAAGAGCGATTTTGGCCAATTGACTCTCACGAGACCAATTGGGCAGGCCAATTAGACCAAGCAACTAGGGTTCAAGTAAGGTGATTACTCTCTTGAGGTTTAACCCGTTAATTGGGACTACCATTTCTCATGGGTCCATCCCAATTCCTTGTTGAGTTAATTTTGGGGTCATAGACTCTCTTTCTCAAGAAGAGTCAAAATCCACTAAGCTAGAATCAATGTTTGCAACCACCAATCCTTAGTTAAAGCATAAAATTAACCCAAATAACAAACATCCAATATAAATCTATCATTAAGAAGCAACACCCATCAATTACCCTCACTAGGGTTGAGCCACAACCCTAGCTAATGGGTTTAGCTAGACATAATTAAAAAAGAAATAGAAGAAATAGATGAAGAACTAAGCATATTAATTAATAGATAAAGTTAAACTACAAGAATCTATGGAAGATTTAATGTTAAAATTCCCAAAATAGGCTAAAAACACGTTCTCATGAACGCAACTCTTGTTCAGAATCTAAAACTTAAACTAAAAATGGTAAAATGTCTTATTTATACTGGGTTGGAAAAACTGGACTATAATACCCTTGCGGGGTCAGCGCTGACCGCGCAAAAAGGTAGCGCGGCCGCGTTGGCTCTTTGACTTGTAAATATCTCTTCTCTGAAGTTGGGCGCACGGACCGCGCAGAAATGTAGCACAACCGCGGTTGAAGATAGTCACAAATCGCGTATAAATGGAGCGTGGCCGCGTGGGCATATTTTTCCAAAAGTACATCTCTCTGAATCTCATCCACGCGGACCGCACTGATTTGTAGCGCGGCCGCGTGGAACTTTGCTATGAATTTGTTGTTCTCTAAACTTCACAAGGGCGGACCGCAAAGAAATGGAGCGCGGCCGCGCAGATTGCCCTTGAAATAATCACTCTCTAAATCTCCTAGCGCAGCTGTGTGGAAAATTAGTGCGGTCCGTGCTAGGTCTTCTTGTTCCCCACTTCACTTGGTCTTTGACACTTGGCAGGTTTCACTCTGTGTTGAGCCGCTCTTTGACATTTGTCATCTTTTAGCTCAAACCTGTAATCAAGCGCAACTTATAAGCATTTTGGGACTATTTTGGGGCAATTCATAACAAAAGAAATAACAAGTAGGGGTGTAATCATGTTAAAATCCTAACTTATCAATAACCTCCGAAGTGTGCGCTTCTGAGTGGCATTGGCAAGTTTTGGGTATTCTCCTGTCATCAAGTACTCCTTAATGTCATGGAACCACGGTTTTCCATTTGCTTCTTCCTCAACGTGAGCACAATAAGCTGGCTGATCATAAATCTTTACTAGGATGGGATCAATGAAATTTGTATCTGGATGCTGGATTATGGATGATAAAATAGCTAATGCGTCAGCGAACTCGTTCTAGACCCTAGGGACGTGCTAAAATTCCGTCTTTGTGAATCTTTTCCTTAACTCCTGTATGTGATAGAAGTAGGGGAGTATCTTAGAGTTCTTGGTTTCCCACTCTTCTCGAACCTGATGTATGAGCAAGTCTGAATTCCCGATCAATAGCAACTCTTGAATGTTCATGTCAATGGCCATCTTGAGCCCCAGGATGCAGGCTTCATATTCGGCCATATTGTTTATGCAAGGGAACCTGAGCTTGGTGGATACCAGGTAATGCTGGCCGGTTTCTAATACCAGGACTACTCCTATGCCAACTCCTTTGAAATTTGCAGCTCCGTCAAAAAACAACCTCCAACCATCATAGGGTTCCACAATATCTTCTCCTACAAAGGACACCTCTTTATCAGGAAAATACGTTTTTAGGGGTTCGTATTCTCCGCCAATAGGATTCTCGGCAAGGTGATCTGCTATGGCTTGACCCTTGATTGCTTTCTGAGTCACGTAAGCAATGTCAAATTCACTTAGTAGGATTTGCCACTTGGTGAGCTTGCCAGTGGGCATGGGCTTCTAGAAGATATACTTCAGCGAGTCCATTCTTGATATGAGATAAGTAGTGTAGGCACATAAATAATGCCTCAATTTTTGAGGTACCCAAGTTAGAGCAAAATAGGTGCGCTCCAATGGAGAATACCGGGCCTCGTACAGGGTGAACTTCTTACTGAGATAGTAGATGGCTTGCTCCTTTCTCTCTGTTTCGTCATGTTATCCCAGAACACAACCGAATGCTCCATCCAATACCGCAAGGTAAAACAATAGAGGTCTTCCTAGCTCGGGCGGAACCAAGACTGGCATTGACAGGTATTCCTTGATTTTGTCAAAAGCTTTCTGACAATCATCAGTCCATTTAGTAGCAATTTCTTTCTTCAACATTTTAAAGATGGGTTCACAAATGACATTGGACTGAGCTATGAATCGACTGATATAGTTGAGTCTCCCCAGGAAACTCATCACATCCTTCTTGTTCTTGGGTGATGGCATGTCCTGAATGGATTTGACCTTTGATGGGTCTAATTATATTCCTCGATGACTCACGATGAAACCCAGTAATTTTCTAGTAGGAACCCCGAATGCACACTTGGCGGGATTTAGTTTCAGATTATACCTTCTCAGTCTGTTGAAGAACTTTCTCAGATCTTCCATATGATCAGTGACCTTCTTGGATTTGATGATGACATCGTCCACATATACCTCAATCTCCTTGTGTATCATGTCATGAAATATAGTATTCATTGCTTTCATATAGGTGGCACCAACATTCTTCAACCCAAATGACATCATTTTGTAACAATACATTCCCCACGGTGTGATGAAAGCCGTTTTATCTTCATCTTCCTCATCCATCCATATCTGATGATATCTAGCAAAATAATAATAAAAAAGACTATAACACATGATTGGCGCAATTGTCGATAAGAATGTGTATGTTTGGCAAAGGGAAGTCATCTTTGGGACTAGCCCGGTTAAGATCTCGTTAGTCGACACAAACTCTAACCTTCCCATCTTTTGTTTGTACTAGCATGATGTTGGCTCACCATGTCGGATACTCTACTACCCTGAGAACCTTAACTTTGACTTTCTTAGTAACCTCTTCTTTGATTTTCAAACTCATGTCGGGTTTGAATTTCCTGAGCTTTTGTTTTACCGGCGGACAGGTTGGATCTGTTGCCAGTTTGTGAGCTACAATGGATTTACTGAGACCAGTAATATCATCATATGACCAAGGCGAATATGTCCTCACATTCCTTTAAAAACTTCGTATATTCTTCCTTTTCTGATGGTGACAGGTGAACACTGATGCACGTTTCTTTGACATTTACTCTATATCCCAAATTAACGACTTCAGTTTTGTCCAAGTTAGACTTAGATCTATTCTCAAAATTCTCAACCTCTCTGATGACCTCTTCTGGTATATCATCCTCTTCTGAATCTATATCCGTTTGTTACGTTGTTTCGTTGCAAGTCACAATTATTGGTTCATCGTCAAAGTAAGTAATAGTAATGTTGTGTAAATAGAGTAAATGATAGAGAAAATCATAAGAGCGAGATATATAATAAAATGAAATGCTTTGATTAAATTCATAACTATTTGGATCATCGGGGCTTTTTTCAAAATTAAAGACAATGTGGAAAGAAAATCAGCTAGTAAAAAAAATGAGATGCATGGTGCTTTTGTTTAGCCTTGCTACCCTGAAGCCTTCCGGGCCCTGACGGTTCTAATTGACCAATTGCTAAGACAGTCTCCTCGGTTCACAACTTGTATGGAAGGGCCTTCCTTCTCTTCCTCCTAAAAAAGAACACATCAGTCCATATTATCATCCTCCAAAAACATATTCTTCGTAGCTGCCAATACTTCATCTTCCTCTGACACATATATACTATCTGCCGATTGGAAAGTCTGCTCCAGTCTAGTTATTGGAAGCTCCAGTGGATAGAAGGGTCCGCACCATGGTGGCAACCGGTTCTGGAATTCTTCCTAAGTATAACCGTACGCTAACCCGAAAGTGGTGCCATGCTTCTTTAGTTTGATGGGCTTAGTGATCCCTTGGAGGTTTTTGCTGAGTCCTTTTCCGGGCTCGTACCCACACCAATTCAGGATACTTTCAATATTGTTATCCCACCATTTATCCTTGTCTAAAACGTTGACCCTTTCAATGTGGTGTTATGTTTCTCCGCCTATTCTCCTTCTGCCTCCAATCATTGGGATGCTCTGGCGACTATATATGGGGTTGCTACCATCACCATGAATAATCAACTTTGGGTGATTCCATTTGAACTTCACTGCCTGATGCAGGGTCGATGTTACGGCTCCAGCAGCGTGGATCTAGGGTCGTCCTAATAGCAAGTTGTAGGATACCGGGACATCTATCACTTGAAAGTCGACGTCGAACCATGTTGGCCCTGTTTGCAAGCATAGGCTGATTTCTCCGATAGTAGACATTTGGGACCCATCGAAGGCCTTGACATTGATGGCCCAATCTTTGATCTCATGTAGGCTCTTTCCCAAGGTTTTGAGAGTTATCAGAGGACAGATGTTAAGGCTGGATCCTCCATCGATCAAGACTCTAGTGATAAAATAATCCTCGCATTGAATGGTGATGTGCAGTGCCTTGTTGTGGCTCAGTCCTTCCGGCGGCAGCTCATCTTCGTGGAAGGTGATTTTGTGGCTTTCCAGTACTTGACCTACCATATTAGCCATTTCGCCTCCAGTTATGTTGTTGGGCACATAAGCTTCACTCAGTATCTTCATCAAGGCATTTTTGTATGTTTCAGAGCTCTGTAGAAGAGCTAGGATGGAGATCTGTGCTGGTGTTTTGTTCAATTGCTCAACGACCGAGTATTCCTTAGCTTGTATTTTTCTCCAAAGATCATTAGGCCCAGTTTCAATAGGCCGTCCAGAGGCTTGCTTACTGGACTCAGCTAAGTGTTCTGGGGTGTAAACCTTCCCTATTATGGTCATGCCCTGCGCAACAATTGTTTCCCCTGTCTTGGTCTTTCCTTTTCTCCTAGCTTCGGCCGTGTAATCCCATGGTATGGAATTTGAGTGGAACAATGTTATGTCTGACATTGCTACAGTAATAGGTACCCTTGGTGGTAACACAATGACTTCAAAGGGTGCGGGTGCTTTTGGAACTCCAAATTCAACCTCAATTGGTCCGGGCACCTTTGTAGAAGAAGGCACTTCAAATTTGAGAGGTATAAACATGTACACTTCATCGTCCCTAGAGGGATAATTTTGCACAACAATTGGGTTAAGTGTAACCGTTGGTTTATTTGGTTCATCACTTTCATCAATCAAACCTATCGACCCCTTGGGGTCCCAATCATCTTCGATCTCGATCATGTGAATGTTTCCTACTTTGTGGTTAGGCAGAGGGTTGTTGCAAACATTATGAGTAGGCTCTTTTGCTATGATGACATTATTATCAATCAGGGTTTGAATCTTGTCCTTCAATGAGCGGCATTCGTTAAGGGTGTATCTCTTCATGCCGGAGTGGTATGCGCAGGTCTTGTTAGGGTTGACCCACTGGGAAGGATTTTCTAGAGTTGTGGCTGGGATAGGGGTGACGTAACCAGCAGCTTTGAGTCTCTCGTACAGCTGGTCAATTGGTTCGGCGATGGCTGTGTATTGTCTGGGAGGTCTATGGTCGAAATTTGGGCTAGGTATAGGGGAATTTTGGCTGGTGGGAGGTGATTAGTAGTGAGAGGGTTAAGCATTATAAGCTTGGTAGACAGGTGCTGGTTGATAGTATCTCGGTGACGTGGGTTGATATGTGAGAGGTGGAGATGATTGGTAAACGGGAGGTGGATTTTGATAAGAGGGTGCGGGTGCTTGGTAATTCGGGACAGGATGATATGTAAGTGGAGGTGATATGTAAGTGTGGTATTTTAGTGGTGATTTGGATTCCTGTGCGGCCATCACGACACTCACATCCTTCTTCTTGGATGTGCCACCAGCCTGTAAGGCCTTGTTGGTGGCCTGTAATGCTTCAAGATTAGTAACCATACCATTCTTAATGCGTTCCTCAATTCTTTCTCCCAATTTGATGATATTAGAGAATTTGTGACCCTTGATCAACATCAACCTCTCGTAATATTGTGGATCTTGAGCCCGGACGAAGAATCTATTCATCTGTTCTTCTTCTAAGGCTGGCCTGACCTTTGCAGTATCTGACCTCCAACGAGTAGCATGCTCGCATAATGTTCTTCTTCAAATTCTGGATGTAGAATACATCCGGTGCATTCTCTGTATTGAATCGAAATCTATCCATGAAATCTGATGCCATGCCTACCCGGCTTGTCCATTTCTTAGGGTCCTGGCTGATGTACCAAGATAAAGTATCCCCCTCCAGACTTCTCATGAAGAGCTTCATACGGATCTTCTCATCCTTTCCGACTCTGACCAACTTATCGCAATATGTCCTCAGTTGGACTCTAGGATCTCCTGTTCCATTGAACATTTCGAACTTGGGAGGTTTGTACCCCTCCGGAAGTTCAACATCTGTCTGAATGCAGAGGTCCTCATAATTCAGCCCCTCGATACCTTTGTTACCTTCCACGCCTTGAACTCGGCTGGTCAACTTCTTGGGTTCTGCTGCTATGTTCTTGATAAGAGAGTCTTTGTCATCAGACTCAGGTGCATTTGAGATTGGTTCAGTATAGTGGGGTACAATATCCATGTAGATAGGAGTGTTGTGGAGATGGTCATTTGTGGTGTTCAGTGGTTCGGGAATGAGTTATGGAGTATTTTTTGGAGTGTGGCATGTGTTGCATTGTTGAGCATGAGTGGGTTGTATCTGTGGTTGTGGGGTATTCTCTGGAGGTACGGGATTTTGGGTGTTGGGCAAGTTGATATCAGGAGTGGTGAGAGAAAATGATATGTTCGCCACGTTCTGAACCTGATCCAATTCTTCTCGGAACTTCATTAGTTTCTGCTCAAGTTGGGCAGCAGTTTCCTTAGCAAGTTGAGGAATCTCAATTCTTTCAATTTCCTTTCTAGTGCTTGAATCTCCCATTCTACCTTTGTTCTTGTTCCGGATAGGACTCGGAGGAGGAGAAGGTGGAGGGCCCTTGGATCTTGTGGAGTATGATGATGGTGCCAGAATGCACGAACTAACCTTTGGGGAGGGGAATAAAAACAAAAGAAAAACAAAAGGTAATAAGTTAGTGCAGGTTATGAGAAAAAATGTTGCAGTATTTAAACACATTGTGCAAAAATATAAATCGCGTCCTAATTTTGGTGCCTTGTTGTGTCCGAGGTAGGCCTAGCGACAAATAGTTTGGAGAACTTATAATGCTAAATTCCTCATTTTATTGATAAAAAATAAGACAAATCCAAACGACACTAAATAACAGAAAGTAAAATATCACTAGTGGCCCTTGGCCTTCATTAAAAGTAAAGAATAAAAGGACTCCTAACTATTTGGTCCCAGAAGGACCTTCTCTAGATTTGGCATTTTTGTCTCTCTCGAACAGCTTTACAGACTCGCATAGTCCTAGCAGCAAATAGGCTCGGGCCAAATATCCGCCTACATTTCCTTCAGTGTTTTGACAGTCTTCAATCCTCTTAATGAACTTTCCTTCCAGCTCCACTAGACCCCGCTCCAAATATCCTAGTCGCTTGTTGGTGCTGACAGCCATATCTTTACACTATCGATCAACTTATGATGGGCTTCTTGTATTTCCCGGTTCTTACTTACACACTCTCGAATTCTCTTGCATAGTTGATTATACTTAAACCATGCTTCAATGTGCTCGTCCATAATTCTGTGACCTCGGACGAGCCCGGTCTGACCCATGCCATTGTCTTCCAACCAATCCTAATAGTGGTGCACACAACCGGTGTGATACCTGTCTGGCTCAATAGATTCTTTCCCCCAAATGAGTTTACAATGCCACAATTGCTGAGCTTGGCACCTGTGAGGGCTATCATCGTCCTGGAAATCAGCCCTAAAGTGACTCACTTTGTCGACCCTTGGTATGATTCGCTTTCTTCCGGCCTTCCTCATGGCTCGGAGAGGAACGTAAGGATAAGTTCCTCTCAAACCAATCAGTATAATAAATGGTGCGTCTCGGGATCGAACAATGAATTCATCCGTGGGGAACCACTCGACCATCCATTGTACCTAGTCCTCTTTCAAATTTTCAAATAATTCTACCCATTCTCTGGCTGAGCGAACATTTTAGGCATATAATTCATACGCCTTGGCTGGTGGAAGGCAATGTGATTATCCCAGTCTCTGCGTAGGATCTCTTGTCGGTATTCCCCTTTCTGGAGGTGTTCCATGAGCCAGAGCTGAAGTGATAAGTTGCAACCCTCAAAATGATTGCCCTTTTGCTGACAGTTGTCCAGGGCGCGGTATATCTCAGCAACGATCATGGGCACTATACTGAAAGTCTGCCCGCCAGTTCCTTCCATCAAAGTCTTGGTTACCATGGCAGTCTGGTGTGGATGCTAGCCTTCTTCATAGGGAACACCATCATTCCCAAAAGGCAAAACATAAAAACGAAGACCCTTTTGTGGATATGCACCATTGAGATGAGGGCGAACTCATCTGAATAGGTGCGGTATGACTTGCTATGGCCGTACCTCTCGTACAAACAGTCAAATAGGATGTAAGAGTCTTTCAGGCAGGTTAAATCTGGGTTCTTCTTCAATCCTATCATATAAAGGAAACCCCCACCCTTACGATTCTCTGGCATAAGCAAACCCGGAGTCTCCCAAGGAATGCCAGCTAAACCTCCAATTTCTTCGAGCAAAGGAGTCATTTCAAGGTCCCCAAAGCGGAACACGGACTTGTCACTATCCCAGAAAAATGACGCAGCCTCTATGATTCTGTTGTTAGGTTGAATTTCTAGAAGAGAAGGAAAATTCCCTAACTACTTGAGAATGAGCATCTGATCACTGGAGTGGAGGTCTTTCCACCAATTCAGCAGCCTTGGATGAATGTTGGTTACCATGCCAAATTTGGGGATTTCTTGCCTCAATTTTTGCAAAACAAAGCGTTAGGCACTCACCCCACCGGACTAGACTATTTAAATCAATAATTAGCATAGCAAGCATTTATTTCTCCAAATAAATGCACAAAACATGGAGGTGTCCATTTGGGTTTCAAGGAAACCCGGTGGACTTTAGACAAGGCTATCGTAATGAGTCATTATGTGGACAACATAACTGACTCGGCTAGGTTTGACCATGATACATGTACAATTTAAATGGAGTAAGGTTTCTATTGGGGTATTAGACAGGTACCCTTGAGCGGACAACTCAAGAGGTAAAGTCACAGAACCGTCAACTGTACCACTGATCGACTGGTTTTACCATAAATATGCCTTTGCTAATTTTAAGGGGTGATAGTATTGGAAGAGCGCAACCACTCATTATAAGTGTTGCTATGGTATTTGTTCGGCACGAGTGGAATATGATGTTGAAGATGCAGTTTACAAGAATGAAACAAATTGACATGTATTTCCACGTTCATGAAATAAATGTTTACAATAATTGCTCAAAATTACAACGGTATTGATGAAAAGCGGTAAATGAAAGCAGTTAAAGAAAAAGAAACAAAAGACAAGTCAGTTTCGAATAAAGGCATTAAACAAAAGCAATAAAAGAAAGCAATCATGTCACATATAACATGAAATGGTAAAAACCTAAGGAATCCCAGCAGAGTCGCCATGATGTCGATGCCCCCTTTTCTTCTTCCAAAACGGAGTTCGGAATCGGTTATATGACATTCGGGAGGACAACTCTATTTCCTTGCGAGAATTGGGTTTTTGAGTTCGAAGAGTCGCCGCCTAATGATTATAGTGCATTAGGACACTTTAAGGAGGAATTTGAGATGAAGAACCAGAGCTTGGGTAAGGGCTAGAAATTATCTCGAGGGGAAGGTGTTAGGCACCCCTCAAGATCCACTAGTATGGTTCCCAGCCATGTTACAATTGTGACTTCAAGCAAGAAAACATAAGTAAACAAGCAAGCATTATAAATACAAAGGGGGTTTTCATATAATAGTTGCAAATAATTTAAAACTAAAATAAAGATAAATAAGCTGAAATTTTAAAAAGAAAGTAGTTTTAAAATTCAGAATGAACGAGTGAAGAGGGAGAAATTTTACATAATTGCTGGAAGTAGCAGTTAAAGAAGCTGAAATTTGAAAAAAAGCAATTTTTGATGTAAAATAAACAGGTAAAGGGAGTGGGGTCCTACGCTTATAAATAATATAGATCACCCCATACAACACCCGGTAACCGCTTATACACGTGGTGTTATCGCGTGGTTATCATATCCATATTCTACCCTTCCCACCCCGTTAAGGTATTAAAGCGCGGAATATCTCGTTACTTATTGCATGCTAGTAACTGTCCCAATCCTCTCAGTCTCGGAGGCATGTGGACTACTAGTCCTAAAGGGAAAGGGATTTGGTTGCTTTTGAGAATTTTCAAAGGACAAAAGACTAAGGCGTCAATCAAAACACAGAATGCAAGTAAAGGGGAAAAGAAAATAGAGAAGTAGGGCTCGGGTAAGCCTCCTTAAAACAGATAAAGCCATAGAGTTTAGCATGTCTTGAACGTACTGGTTTGATCTTAAATTAAATAAAGTGACGAGCGGACTGGTTCAACACATATTTTTGGATAGGAAGTCCGCATTAGGCTCGCTCGAATGCAGTTGTCTAAAACTGATCTGATTGATTAGTTAATCCTTTGTCTAAGTGTTGGATAAAACTACTGATTTTAAAACACAAACGGATTATAAAGAAAAGCTATAGAGTAAAAGGAATTTCAGGAAAAGAATGTATTGTTTTGGGAAAAAAAGTTTAACGAAAAAAGAAGTGAACTTTTGAGGACATGCAGACTAATTGGAAGAATAGTTTCACAAGTCTTAAATGAGTTTCAGTTAAATGCAGATTTGTTTAGAAAAGATCCGTTACTTTACGAGCTTCAGTAAATACTTATTTCAAAAGGTGAATGCTATTTTGAATGAATGAAACGGCTCAGATTCGAAGTTCCTATAGGCATGCTCTCTATGCGTTAACTGATTTTGACCTTTTAAATAGGAGTAGTGCAGACATGGTATCTATATGCAATTTTGTTGTTAAGCCTAATTGTTTTCCTAATGACGTTATTATATGCAGAAGTGCAAATCCCTATAAGCATGGTGTCTATATGCTTAGTTGCAGAAATCAAAGGTTAAATCCTATAGACATGCTTTCTAGGTGTGAAGTTGCACAAATTAGAAATAAATCCCTATAGGCATGGTATCTATATGCTTAGTTGCATAAATCAAAGGTTAAATCCTATAGGCATGCTTTCTACGTGTGAAGTTGCACAAATTAGAAATAAATCCCTATAGGCATATTTTCTTCCCTTAGTGCATAAAAGTAAACCCCCTCCCTTTTTTCGCTAAAACCCCATGAGTTTATACAAATTATTACATACCGGAAGAATAAAACTGAAGTTAAAAGTACATCAGGAATTATCAGCTACATCCAAACAACCTAATTCAGACTTAGTGTCTAATAATATGAGATTGAGCCACTCCCGAGATCCAGATTTCCAAAGCCTTCTCTTATCTAGGGTGTTTCAGAGATCCAAGGGTTTTCAGGAACCCCAAGCAGTGCTTACACCCAAGATGTTAATCAGAATGAGTTATAGTGCAGTGTGGAAGAGCCAACCCTTAAGTGTCCAAGTTCAGAGGGAGCTCAGGGGTCCCAAGGCAAGGCTCACAAGAGAGGGGCAGAACTTAAGTTCTAAGAATGAGTGCAAGTGCAATAGAGAGGGGTAGGGAGTGCCAAGGTAGGCTGGTGGTCATATCTAACCATGAGGTAGGCTGGCACACCCCTGACCAAACCTGTTGGCCTAATATTGGAGAGTAAGGACCTATTGAAGGTCAAGCCATGGCCTGGGCAGTAATTAGAATACTGTCAGGCCAAAGCTTTAACTTAGCACACATAGTAAGGGAATGAGGATGGGAAATTGAAAGAGCTTAGGACCCAAATGGTCCAGTTCATATCCATGGACAATAACTTCAGATATATTGCCATGTTTTTAAACCATAGCTCAAAACACATAAGGAGATATAGGATTGGGATTCATTACAAGAAGTGAGCAGGATATATGCACGTTGCATGAAGATTAAATATTTCAGACATTAAAGTAAACATAGACATAAGGACTGGTAAGTAAACACATTGGAGTTGGGGCTGGAATTAGAACTAGGACATACCAGTTACAGAAAGCAAAGAGAGCAGAAATCTTGTAACAGGAGACAGTACAAACAACAAGAGTATACTTATGCGTGTGAGTTCAGAAAAAAACTCCAGTGTTGGTTGTGTCTTTGTGTTAATAAATGGAGCAGGTATTCATAGCTTTTGAAAATGAGTAAAAGAGAGGAAATAAATTGCAAACATGGAAACAATCCCATTCAGAATCAATTATACGAGTGACTACCCTTAATTAATGGGGTCACTTGCTTAACGGGCAATAACATGCTTAAAATAAGGAAAGCAATCAATTAAAAAGCAGGCTGGGAATTGTCATGAAATAAGTAGTAAAACAACAAATAAGCAGTCGAGTCTAGGTGTAGAAGAATTCAAATTTGGAAAGGATTCAGTAAGGTAAAAATAGGAAAAGAAATCAATTAACCCTAATAGGCGAGTGAAATCAGAATTTCATAAAGGAAAGGTTTGAAATGAGTCATAAGAGCCATCAAATAAGGAGTTTCAGCATATAAATAGGGTACATAAACATCAAGCATGCGAGGCTAAATTTATGACAAAGAAAAAGTGTCCAAATCAGTGAGTGGTGGACTATAGGAACATGGTAGTCATCTCAGAGAAAAAGTTCAAGTAAAAGTCTTATAGAGTTTAGAAAGAAGTCAGAGCCATGTGGGGAAACAAAAGTTGAAACAAAGGTAGCAGTAGGTGAAACAACTTCAAAAACTCAACTAAGCCCAAGGGATTAGGGTTTTGAAATCAAAACAAGTTCAGAGATGAGAAGCAAACAAATCCCTTAACAAGTGGCCTCAAAAACTCGAATGAAACCCCAAATTCTAGGGTTTTTATCGTTAATCGAGTCTAGATACGAAAACAAGTGAATCAAGCAGAAACAACAATGAAATAAGTTCAGAAATCACAAAGGGACTGTGACTGTTAACATGTATTTCCTAGTAAAGAACATTTCATGAAAAACATAATAAAAGAACAATCGTGCAAGATATAGTAGGGGAAATCATAAGAACAAGGTCAAAGAAAACACAGTAGAAGAAAATACATAAGGATTACAGTAGAAGAAACATAATAGGAGAGACACATAAGAATCATAGTAGAGCATGTAAAAACTCAAAGAAACCCTAAATCAGAGAAGATGAAAGGTTTGAAAGCAGGGTTTTGAAAGAAACTTTGAGAAATCATTTTGAAACCTTAAAATAAAAATAGATCTAGAATAGATCTATAGAAATTAGGAGAACCTAGAAAGGCTAGTGTTTCAAAAGAACCCCAGGAATGAAAGAGGCCTGGAAAAGTCATGATCTAAGCCGGAGAAGTTGGACTCAGGCTCGAATGACCATGGTATGCCGGAGTAAAGCCTTAGACGACCATGGAACCCTTGAATCGAAGGAACCCTGGGTACGGATATTCAAGGCCAGGCCTTGAATCTTCAGAAAACTGACGTATAAGAGCACCAGGGATAGGTTAAGGATTCCTATGGCTTTGGTGACCATGGATTCCGGTGGATCTCCGATCAGAGACGCCAAGAAGCGGCTAGGGTTTGAGAACCCTCGAGAGAGTTTGAGAGAGGAGAGTGTTTAGAGGCGGCACTTTTGAAAGAATGGGTAGGGTTTAGTGGTCGTTTGAAATTAAAAAGGAAAGAAGAGATCTGGGCTGTTGATCAAAAATGATCAACGACTCAAATTTTAAAAAGAAAACGGGCGGGTTTGGGCGATTGGATATGGTAGTCGGGTTTAAATTGATTTGGGGGTTGGGATTAGGTTGAATTGGGGTGCAAACTGGGTTGTAATTGAAATGAAATTGATGCTAGATTTTAAAATAGCCAATTTTCCCTTTTTATTTTATAAAAAGGTAACAATTATTTTATTAAAAATAAATTAAAAATACTGAGTAAACAAATATTACATAAATATTAACATAAAAATACTGGAACGAATTTTATAATTATAAAATGCTATTAATCACAAAATAGGCTATAATTGTTATTATATGCAATTTAGCTTTAAAAATGCCAAATAAATTTGTAAAAATATGAAAACATTACATCAATTATATTTTGGAGTAAATGTGAGAATAAAATGAGTTACTTACCAAAAATGATAATTTTGGAAATAATTATTGGATTTTGTTGTATTAAAATAGGCAATAAATTGATTTAAAAATCATTAAAAATGCCAAAACTCTTGGGTGTGCTTATATACGCACATATATGCTATTTTGGAAGTATTTTGGGTATAAAAATACTTAGGAAAAAGTTGGGTATCAGAGATAACATTTCAATACAAATAAAGGCTCAATTTCAACAATAAATCATCATAAAGAAACTCACACAAATAGCACATTGTGCCCACATTTTTATCACAACAACAATATTCTCCCGTGTTACTCCACCCTGACAAAATCATGATAGCCACTCGTATCACTCCGCCCTAAAAATATCACAAAAGACGCCCGTATCGCTTCACACTAACAATATCATAATCGCCACTCGTATCACTCTGCCCTGACAATATAACAATAGCCACCCTGATAGTATTGCGATAACCACCTGTATCACTCTACCCTGACAATATCACAATAGTTACCCATACCGCTTTGCCCAGACCATATCGTGATAGCCACCCATATTGCTCTGCCTTGGAAATAGTGCAACAACCACCCATATCTCTCCTCCATGTCAATATCATGATAGCCACCTGTATCACTCCATACAACAACGATAGTGAAATTTTACCCTTATGCTCCGCACAACAGCAATCAATCAACATAACATGTCCACATGTGATACAATATCAAAAAACAATTATACTAAAGTTTCACCAAGATATAAGCTCATAATTTACCAACAAATGAACAAGGACATGATAATAGCATAAAAGTGTGGAGGGGTATTAAAAAAATAAAGCATGACAATGGCTAAATCAAATGTAGCGATCATGATTATGTATTTGGAAAATGGATTTAAAATGTTTCATATAAGTTACATCATCAAATTAATTCATATTAATAGCCTACAATCCAATCAGATCATAAAACTCACATAGCACCCATCTACACGCTCGCCACCTCATGTACATTTCGCTTTTCACATAACACAAATAGCACTCAAGGCTAAATCGTAAAGGATTTTCCCCTACACAAGGTTAGGCAAGCTACTTACCTCAAGCAAGCTAAGTCAATACTGTAGAAAGCCGTTGCCTCTCGGTCGGCCTACAAACGAGTCAAATCTAGCAAAAAACAACTCAATAATATCAAACACAACTAAAAAAATCAATTCTAGTCAATAAAGCTCTGATCTTTATCAAACGTCAAAAATTCAACCAAAAGGTGAAACCGAGCTCACCTTCTGGAATCAGACAAAATTCACAAATTCCAAATATCCACTCAAATACGAGTGTAAGGCCCCGCGAAAATTTATGCTAAAAACCTAGTAGCTTGTAGCTTCAAGTTCCGAATATGTGTAAAATTCTTCACCGCGGTTCGGACCCTTTGTATTGATTTAGCATTTAAAAATCAAAGAGTCAAAGTTTTCCAGAAAAGTGCTGTTATGCGGTCAAGAATGCGGTCGCAAATCAAGTATGCGGACTGCATTTCTATCGCAAAGTGAGTCAGTGTGTTAGTCAAATTTGAGGTTAAAATGCGGCCAATAATGCGATCACATAACTAATATGCGGACAACATATTCATCGCACAATCATCTTGGAATTTTGTAAAGGGCAATTATGCGGTGCATTATGCGACCGTAGACGTGTATGCGGACCGCATTTCTGCCGCAAACCTAGATAGTAGGATCAGATTTTTAGAACACTTTTGCGGTCCATTCTGCGGACCGCATTTCATCTTTGCGATCACATACCTGACTCGAGGCTCCTATTTTTCTAAATTTTAAACCCGACCCCTTTTTCAATAAAACACCCTAACCCCTCATTTTAACAATTTTTCTGAACAAAATAAGAGAGAGGGAAAAGAGGTTCTTGAGAGAAAAAGTTCATCTTCTCCAATTTGATTTTCAAAGTCACCCAGGCTCGGGGAATTTCAAGTAATTGTCTTCATCCCCTTTCTTGCAGGTAAAATCCCCAACCCCTTTTCATTGATTTTCAGGTACATAAAGGGGGAGTCTCATGCGGTGATTCTTGAAAATAAAGGATGAAAACGTACATGCATGCCTTTTAAAACCTAAAACCTTGTAAGAGGAGATTGGGTAGAAGTAAAGGTTTGCAAAATAAGGATTGATAATCTAAATAGGTTGGGGTAGTAATTGTGAACTTCAATTCTATGATATATGTGTTAACTTGTGAACTAGATTGACGTTGCTAGACTGTTTGGTGAATTGAAAGTAGAAGTTAAAAGCAAATTCGGCTCCAGGTATGTATGGCTAATTTTGACCTTTGTAAAGTCACTTTGTTTGGTATACGAATATTTGGAACGTGATACCTATGTGGACTATTTGTGAAATTTTTGTGATTGATATGCCTTAAGTGTTCTTGGTTAAATCTCCCGATATAATGGTGCAAGTAAATGGCAACAAACCAAATGTGTGTGTGTAATTGTGTTATGTGGTAAGAGCTGTGTAACAAATGATGGAAAGGAATCGTAATTGATGCAATTGGAACAACAGTGGTAATATCATATATGGTTTGTCGTGGCAATTATCGTTGTGACCTAAATTGTACATCGGCTGTTGTTTATGATGGAAATAGTATTGATGTTTAGGAAAATTCTTGTGAGTTGTTATTGTTGTTGTTGTTGTTGTTGTTGTTATGTGGAATGTTATTTGTCCAGTGGGATCGGGTTGTGTGACGACCCGACCCATCGTCACGTGAGTTACTTCCCCGTTTCCCACATTTTTTGCTTCCTTATGTTTCATTATAGGAGCCTTGGATGGATGAGGTGAATTGGATTGGTTTTAGATGGAAATGAGACACTTAGTCTCTTAGACCAAGTTTTTTTATCCCCAAAAGAAGAAGGGTTTTTACCGGTAAGGTTTTTAATGAGGAAACGCCCGCAAAGCCATCAGGAGATAAAACTCCACGCAAATCGCTCGAAGCCATCTTTACGGCCAAACTCCGAAGTAGTTGGGAGCATCCTTCCTGAAATCCACTAGATTTAGAGGAGCGCTAAATAAAGACCCATGCAGGGAAATGATGTATCAGGCCAAAACGGCCAAATTAGCCAAATCTCGTTAAGAAGAGAACATGTATTATTATATCAGGCAATCAAAAAACATCCCCTTTCTTTTAGGAGAAAAGAATGGCTCCTAAACAAGAATGAAGCAACGTGAGAATCAGCAAAACAGCTCGAATTGGACAAGAAACCGGTCGAGCCAACTCGACAAACGCATATATCGCATTAATAGATCAAGAGCATATCTCTAAATGCTTTGCTTTGCAAAAAGAAACAAATCACAGCATGCTCTCGATGGGGACATCTCCACGAAATACGTCCCAAGATACTTGGAGACTTAGGAAGTAAGACATCCGGATGACCCCAGGGTTGGAACTCCGGGCTCATCAAGCTCTCGAAAAATAGCTTGGAGCTCACGAGAAGCTGTCTTCAAGCGAACTCGATAACTCAGAGACTGTCGCCAATTGCCACGCATTGGAAAATCTAAAAATTATACGACCCTAACAGGCAACCTCGGCAAAACTAGATCTATTCTCCCTAAATTCTAAGACCTCAACACGCATGATAAACATTATGACCTCAACACGCATGATAAATTGTAAGACCTCAATAGGCATGATAAACTGTAAGACCTCAACATGCATGGAAAATTGTAAGACCTTAATATGCATGAAAAATCCCGTAGTTTAGGCTACACTTCGTATTTGTAAGAATCCCTAAAGAGCATACCCACAGTGTGGATGCCTAAAACTGCTTCTCGGGATAAAAAATGGCCCCGACCAAATGCACACAACTATGGTCGAAATGGCTGCTACAGCCCAAAAAGCGTGACTCGAGGACGCCGAACTATTGCTAAAAAATCCTCCGAATCTACTTTGGAAAGAACCAATTAAAACACAGGCTTCCCTTAACAAGCAAAATATCGAGTCCCGACCATATCAACTCCAAAATCAAAAAACATTGATCTACTCGACCTATGGGCTATGAACCTTCCGAGGTGCTCAAAAATATCGTCGATTATGACTTGAAATCAACGTACTTTTAAAACCGAGGACGAGTTAGGCAAAATAATCAATAAGACCTTCACGAGAGGAAAACAAAGCCTACAAAAGCCCTCGGGCCCCACATCAAACAACGTAAGTGCCATTGTCGCCGGCTAAGCAAAGCCTCAGGGCTTCACACCGCAAGGTCTCTATGACCATCAAATTGAAAATTGACAACTTGAGGATTAAAGTGAGCTCAAATCGTAACCCGATTCAGAGACTGGATCCAAAATAGTTAAACTAAGTAGAGTCTATGGGCCTCATATCAAAGAGTCACTATGACCAAAATAGCTTAAGTGCCATTGTCACCAGCTAAGCGAGCCTCCAGGACCTATATCTAAAGGTCTCTAAGGCCAAACAACTTAAGTGCCATTGTCGCAAAAAAAGCATACCTCCGGGCCTTATACTAAAAGGTCTTGAAAACCAAATAGCATAAAGGAACTATTGCAAATCGGAACCTCCGAAAGGGTCAAAAGCTAATTGCAGCTTGAGTTACTACACGAAGACCATTATCTCCTGGCTCAAGTACTAGCCACAAGAAATTTGCCAAACACCCAAAGGCAGGGAATGAAAATCATCGTCGCCGGCCCAAACAGGTTCGAAGGTAAAATAAGCCCGAGTTATGATCCCAACTCGAAGACTGAACCTGAGTGCAATTTAACAACCATACACCTAAAAGCACAGCCCTATTGACACTCCCGCCCACAAAGCTGCTTCAGTCCAGAAACATGAAAGGTAATCACCCTCCTCCTACACATACGGGAAGAAAGTTGAAAGCCAAATGGAGCTCGAGCGATGACACGACTAAGAGACTAAACCTCAAGATATCAGGAACTCGGCATCAAACTCCGCTACCTTGGTGCATCTAAAAAAGGATCCAAGCCACTGGCCCGAATCACCACGAAAGACCCCTATCCACACATCCCCCACTACTTCCTGTACAGTCAAGGGCCCTCTCAAACTCGGCCCCAACAAGTAAAGTAAGCGTCTATGTTTCGCTCTGCCCAAATCAAAAAGGTACCAAGGAAGCGAAAAACCTCTCTTTTTTCGTACATATATACATATCTATCAAACACGCAGGGTGCCCTCTCCCTTTGTAGGGACCCCACAATTATAGAGCGGTTAAATCTATGCCCAACACCGAAAGGAAAATAGCTTGTCAAAATACGCCTTCTATGGCCACGGCAAACAACAACCAAGCTCCCCGATTGTCCTCCTAGCTTGGGATAATTCCTCCGAGAAAAAGAGCCCCTCGCACTCACCCGATCGGAATACTCCTCGGCAAAATAGCCACAAAATAATTACCCTTCGACCATTAGGACATCTAGTCGAGGGTTATCTTAGCTTGCCCGCTTTGCCTAATGTGTCTCGAGACACCCGAAGGAGGAACCTGAGAATAATTAAACGGCGGATACGCCTGAAGAGATGACCCAAGTAGCGCTGTCAATACACAATTGGCAGAAAAGGAAAATCCCCAGAACACGCACCCATGAAATTGCTCCGTCCTAAAAGCACGGATGATCATCGCCTTCCACCCATAAAGGCAGATGGGAGCCGTAGGACCGACCCAAGCTCAAACCATGGTACAACTTATAGACTACCTCCAAAATCGATTTGTGGGATCGAGGCAGCGACAGGGAAAAGGTACAAAAGGAACAAAAGCCATAAAATGTTTTCTTATTACATGCAAAATCATTCTCCACCTGCAGACACACCCCACACATCAGAAACAATGTTACGAAAAAACAATAGAACCTCTATTTTTCGTCAAAAAAGAAGACCCTTTGCAGCATCCACAAAGATTGGGCAAACATCGCCTTCATTCACCGTGGCTCAGGCCAAGGCCCTTGCTCTAGCTTCCTCGAACACCTCCCTCCAGGATCAAACAACAAACACATTCTTCGACCCTCTCTTCTTGATCGAGGGCTCAACTCAACTCAGACTGAACGACTTCTGCTTCCCCCATACAGATCCTAAATTAGGGCATTCTCGAAGGACAAGTTAAGGTGAACCTTAAAGATCGAGCTCGAGATTATCCGAGACTCAGGTCATCATGGAAGAACCAACACGGATCTAAGGCCATCACAAATCCACAAAAGGAAGCTTAAGGGAGATACACATGCAAGAAGGAAAACGCGAGATACGCCCCTGCAGGACATCTCCTTGTCCCTCTGGAAACTAGTGAAGAAGGTGTCAGGGAATAGCGTCGACAACCAACACCGGAGGGGATGCCTCTCCTGAAGTCCAGTACGTGCCTTCCCCAAAGAAAGAGGCCCCGAAGCACCAATGTCAGACACCGAGACATATGCCCGAGTTTTTGACTTCCACTCAGTAGGAATAAACACCGAGAGCCAACCTTACACTCTCTGAAGGAGTTACCCACATCAACAAGGTTCACCAGTGCATCCGAATATGACCTCCATCTGGGGTATCGTCCCCAAAAGCCTCGAAGGTTGCAAGAGCAAATAACGCCAAGAAGAAAGTAGAAATATATCTCAGGTGGCCTGGAAGGATCATCCACACCCTGATCGATAAATTCTCCAGGGTACCCAAAGATGACCTACATTTTGGGCAGTACCCCCAGAGATCTCGGAATTCAACATAATTCGGGAGACCCTTATAGCACCGATCTCTCAAGCCGACCAACAGACAGACCAAAAAGAGCCCGTGTCAAATAGCAAAGAAACAAGGTTGTTTCACATTTATCAAAGCTCCAAACAAAATCAAAGTAGCACCTACGCATGGGCGAATCTCTAAATTAAATTCAAACACATTCTGGAGAATTATCTATGGTCAAGAAGAGCCCCCCATATGATCACCTCTCAACGACTCTCCCAAGGAGCCCAAGATGCTATCAACTATCTCCATGTAACCTGAGGGAGTCAACGACCTGAGTATGTCGGGTCGGCTTAAGCTCAGTCAGAAGCTTGATTATCAGTCTCGATGAAAGCCATATCGACCAAAACGGGGTTTGGGAAAATGCTTCGCCAGCGGTGGCTAACAAACTAAGGCTTTCAATAGATATAAGGTTTTATCGGAAAAAGGGCAGGGATTCAAAGCAGAAAAATAGTAAAAACATATTTATATTTATATAAATCCTTATATACAATTGCATCTTACATGATTACAAAACTTCTTTTACAACAAAGGGAAAGAATACAGGCAACATACAAGTCCAAAAGAGATCCTCCTACGAGTAGCGCTTTCGAAGTCATCCTTCCGGTCATATGACCTCAAAGACAATATCTTAAAAGTCTGGCCCCCGCTAGGATGTCATCCTTACCTTCCTGAAATGGCATATTCAAAAGGAAGCTGGGAGAAGAGCAAAATGATGAAGGGATACCAGAGGAAGGCGATAAGTGCCTGGGCGAAAATTTCGGCTGGCTCGGACTCCGCTTACATACTTCCCCTGAAGCCACTTCTCGATATATCACCTCGGCCCGAAATGCAATGGCCGAGTGGAGCCAACCACCACACCCCCCTAAATCCAAAATGGATATAACACGGGCCAACGAAGAAAGGTGAGCAGCGGTGTATAATCTGAGCCCCCTCTCGAGTAGCGGTGAATAATCCAAAATCATCCTCCAGGTCAGGAGACACCAACCTCATAGGTTGCTATACCAATCCAGCAACAACAACAACAATATCACAGCAGGAGGAGTCCGTCCTGCCCAGGAAAGGTCGAGGGCTGGCCTATGGCTTGACTGACGAAATATGTTGAAGCCATAGGCCCCAAACATTGCAGAGCAACAAAGGTTAGAAAAATGGTGAGGAAATCAAGCAAAGTATGTATCTAAGGAGACCTCCTGAATGAAGAACTAATCGCAAGGGAGCCCCATATATATAGAGGAAAAACAAAGTAACCACCGATGCCATTATTACCCTCGAAAAGCGTAACGATAGGTGAAATTAATGCATTTATAGAAGATTAAATGATAGTGACCAAATGGCAGCACAGAGTGGCAACAACGATGATGCAACCCCGAATAGCGAGGGATCATAATACTTCCAAAAGGTTTTAAAGAAGCGGGAAGAAGAAATGCCTCGACTTCTGTGGAGAAAGGCTGAGCTATCGGCGCAATGGCATGTCTAGGACCTCGAGGAGGAGCATAAAAAACATTTCCTATCACTTCCCTCTATGAAACGCAGAGACTATCTGTATTCGGGGAAATTAGGAGATCAATTTCCCTCAACATAGTGCTTAGAAGGGAAAATCCCAAAGGCATGGAATCTCAGTTCCGTTCCCCTTCAAGACCTAGCTGATGCCTTGCCCAGATAGAGCATCGACTGAGACCCTAATGGGCGTAGATATTCCCCGATGGATGTGATCGGGACCCACGAAACTTCTCCAAACGACTCGACACCAGTTCTCCTACAAAGAAATGAAGGCTATCACATCTCGTTCTTTTATTATATTTGTTTGTTATATTAAGTTTACGCCCCCTTTATTTCTACAAAAGAAGGGTCACCAACACCTTGTAAGATATATCTTGTTGGCTTGACAAAGAAAGCAATAATATTCTCTATCTCTTTCTCTAAATTCCTCTTTGGTTTTAAGTCATGTTCACCAATAGCTATTCTCTCGATTTGTCTATAATATCTAGAGATTGTCTTCACTATTTTATTGTTTCTTGATCTATTCTTCAAATATTTGCCCATACTCGATCATATAAAGCCTTACTAGCTTAAATACTTATATGTTATTCTCTTCCCAACAACCCTCGTTAAGATTACCCTCAGTAGGCCAGAGGTAGGCTCGAAGTCTGGCCTCGAGGTATCCATTGGCTTTTCCGAAGCCCGAAAATGCTCCTATCGGTTTGATTATCATTTTGGCTAGCCTGATATTTATTATTTTACTTTACGTTTAGCATTAATCACCATCTCAAACTAGCTCGGGAATAGATCACGTATTTTTAGAATCCCATTTACAAATTTAATTGTTGTTACCATTTTCACGGTAAACAGTTACGACGCAAGGCGACGAATATGTGAACACAAAACACTTATATGGATTCCGAGATGAGGAGAAGATATGAAAGAAAGAAAAAGAATACATGTGCAGTAAGAGCGATCTTCTCACGGAGTGCCACATCTAAAGCAACTCAAAGCTCTTTCACCTCCTCGCCTACCCGGATGCCTCGAGACTCAGAATCTTGCATTCTCGAAGCACTCGCATCACACTCTTTCTCGTGATGTGCGACTTCCTCATGGAGCTGCGATATAAAATGATCGTATATCTCTTTTCACTACAGCACAATAAGGAAATTGAGAAAAGCGATGAATAACGCCTATATTTGAAGGGAAACGCTCAAAGAAAAATTTTCACCTACTGTAGGGATTTCTCAGCTGCATCAAGAACATCAGTTACGTCAAGACCAACCCCGTCAGGTACGTCATCGAGGATGTTGGCAAAAGTGCCTTCCTCTCTGAAAGAAGTATCGGTGGTGGCACCAACCATCCTCCCGGCGTCTCTCAATTCTCCCGACAAAATTGAACAGTTTCGGATGAAGTCATTCGGGTTATCAACCCCATCGAATAGCGGCCCACCCCTGGGAAGTATCCAAACTCCGTCCCATCCGAGCCCATAGCCCTACTGGCATAAGCGACTTCAAATCTTAGCCTTGCTGGCCCTAGGCAATGCAGACTCAGCAGGCTCTGTCCGGGGCACCTACGAACCCCTCACGCTGGTCGTCGACCTCCTTCCCAGTGGATTGCCATCATCACCTTCTTCCCCGCCTGCATCGGGATCCGGGTCAAAGCTCGGGATAGTAGCCTCATTGGGTCGGGCATCGGCCACTCTTTTTTTATTTTTCCTGCTCGTGCCGACTCCCAAGGCCTCTTTTTCACCACCAGGGGGTGGCCTTATCAACATCTTTTCCCCAAGTCCTACATCAACGCGATGAGTGAAGCACAAAGGGAATACAAAATACAATATACATATAGAAAAGAAACCCCACTATGGTTCTTGGCCAGCAAGCGCCTATCAGACACGGGGGCCCAAGATCGAAGATAATACAAAAACCTTCTGTCCAAGCGCTCTATCCACCTCGCCAAATCTGGAACTTCCTCAAGATGCCAAGGAGAAGCTGGACAAAGTCACCAAGGGGTTATTACAATGCTCGAAAGAAAAGATGAGGAATGCTCAAAGCGAAGATATACTTACGTTAAAAATTCTACCGTTTGGGGAAAGGCATCCATTGGAGCTGGATAATGTATGAGATGCTCACCCAAACAAACTTTCTCATCCACCCCCGCTCATTCCCCTCATCGACACTTGAAAAGAAAGATTTTGTGGACCGTTGCCGAAGCTTGTTCAAGCCTCAGTATAGCCGAGGATGGTATAGCCAGATCAGATGAATGAGAGTGAGGACTTCACCCGAAAAATCCTCAGTAAAATGCCTAAGCATCAGCACAATTCTCCAAAAGGACTGTGTGATCTAGCCAAGGGTCACTCGATACCGAGTGTAGAAGTCAAAAATACTGGGTCAATATCCAACGGAGGAGATTTCACGAATTCGTCGGGACCCGGGGTGAACGGGTCAGTATATGTGCAAAGAAAGCCTTCCCTGAAACTAGTAATATCTTCGCTAGAGGTAGGAAGTCCCACTATCACTGTTTCATTCCATCGGCAGTCAATCTTCACTTTTTTAACATTAGTCACGACACTAATGTATCAAGATACATGCTCGCATCGGCCCGGCTTGGATGTGGGATCCTCGATATTGAAATCCTTTGATATATCGAGCTCGGAAGGGATCCACCGCTCTAGGAAGGGGCTGGCCTACTACCCCCTAGCCAACTGGGATGATGATGCAGTATCGTTCCGATGGGGTACCGTCCTTGAAATCCTGGCCATAAATAATGAGGGACCTCCTTCCAAAAGAAAAAGAGAGGAGGATGAAAATATATCAAATAAATTAGGGTTCCGATTCACCAGCCTAGAGGAAGGGCAAATATGAGTAGCATCTAATGATCGGATCGTTTTATAAGATCCAATTGGGAAGCGGAAGGGATAAAGGTGCAACAGTTTGTGAACTCCTCGATCGTCGTACGTAATGGTGGCCCTGCACGGTTTCTAGAGCTATGGTATTTAATGCTCTTACATGAATGACATCATAGCAAATATGACCTCGAGGCTACGAGGCTACGATTCGATATCTTTTCCTATATATTCGAAATAAGAAACATAGAGACAACTTGCACGCGGTAAACTCAGAAGACTTGATTTTTGCTATCAAGACAATTTTAGAAGCCTTCCTAAAGAACTTGAGGGTGGAAGACCACTATCGAATTCCCGGCCTAAGGCTCCTCGAGGTCCGAATTAAAGGAAGCATGGCCCAAGGTCAGGGCGAGAAAAGAGGTCTCTGAAGCACATGACTACACCTGATAGGGCCGGTCTATCTATAACCTACCACCACATCGAGCGAGTGAATACTTTGACAAAGATAAACGGTGGGACAACAAGATCGATAGTATATTGAACTGGAGTGGGTACGAACCTAGAAAGGGGCTTGGCAAGAACCTCTAGGAGATTGCTAAACCCATAAAGCTCAAGAAGCACGAAACTACTTTTGGTCTGGGATACAAATACACTTGGGAAGAGTTAAACAACTTTTTGCCACTATGGCGTGGTCCTTACTACCCATTGGAGCAACCGATACTTTACTTAGAATAGACTTTCAAATAGGCTGACGTCATCTATGGGACGGTCGAAGAAGAGACGCTCGCGCCAATGAAAAACTTGTTTTTAGAAAACAATGATATGGATTGATATGTTATCCTTGAGGAGGAGGGAGGGGGGAGGGGAAGGCCCTTCCATACAGGCAGTAAGCAAAGGAGCGCACCTCAATAACTAGTGTATCAGAACAACTAGAGCTCGGCGAGCCTCGGAGTAGCAAGGCTAAACAAGCATCATGCACTATTTTTTTACTAGACGATTTTCTTTTGGCATTTTTGTTCTCGCAATAAGATCTTGAATGTTCAAAACAATTATGAAATTTATCAAAAGAATTTCAAATTTTCTTATGAATTGAAACTTATTACTATTTTCTATTATTTACTTCATTTATACATCATTACTATTACTTATCTTGATGTTCCAATGACTGTGACATTCAATGAGACAACGCAACAAACAGACATTGATTCAAAGAAAGATATTATACCAAAGGAAATTGTCAAAGTAGTAAAGAACTTTGAGAACAAACTGAAGTCCAACCTGGACGACAGAGAAATTGTTAACTTGGAAGATGCAGAAAATGTCAAGGAAACACGAATCAACATTTATTTGTCGCCATCAAAAAAGAAGGAATACAAACAATTTCTAAGGGAATATGAGGACATATTTGCCTGGTCATACGACTGGTCTAAGTACATATATTGTGTCACATTAACTGCCAACTGATCCGACATGGCCGTCGGTAAAGCAGAAGCTCAAGAAGTTCAAGCCTGATATGAGTTTGAAAATCAAGGAAGAAGTCACTAAAAAGATCAAAGCTAAGGTCCTCAAGGTAGTTGAATAACTAACATGGTTATCCAACATTGTACCACTACCAAAGAAGGACGGGAAGGTCAAAGTTTGTGTTGACTACCGGGATCACAACCGGGCCAGTCCAAACGACGACATCCCCTAGCCAAATATACACATCTTGATTGATAATTGTGCCAAGCATGAGCTGCAATCATTCATGGATTGTTTCGCTGGTTACCATCAGATCTGGATGGATGAAGAAGATGCTGAGAAAATGACTTTCATCATGCCATGGGGGATGTATTGTTACAAAATGATGCCGTTTAGCCTAAAGAATACAGGGGCCACCTATATGAGGGCCATGACTACCATTTTTCACGACATGGTACACAAGGATATAGAGGTATTGTGGATGAAGTTATCATCAAAGCCAAGAAGGCCACTGACCACATAAGAGATTTGAGGAAGTTTTTCGACAGATTGTGGAGGTACAACCTGAAACTAAATCCCGCAAAGTGCGCATTTAGGGTTCTTGCTGGAAAGTTGCTTGGGTTTATTATGAGCCACCGAGGAATAAAACTGGATCCATCGAAAGTCAAAGCCATTCAAGAACTACCACTGCCAAAGAGCAAAAAGGACGTGATGAGTTTCTTAGGGAGGCTGAACTCCATCAGCCGGTTCATAGCACAGTCCACAGACATCTGCGAGCCAATATTTAAGATGCTGAAGAAGGACGTCGCTACCAAATGGACCGACGACCATCAAAGGGCCTTCGATAGAATCAAAGAGTACTTGTCAACAACACCAATCATGGTCCCGCCTGTGCTAGGTAGACCCTTATTGCTCTACCTTTTGCAGCATTGGTCGAAGCTTTCAGTTGTGTTTTGGGGAAACATGATGAAACAGGAAGGAAGGAATAGACCATCTATTATCTCACCAAGAAGTTCACTCTATTTAAGGCCTGGTATTCTTTTTGGAACGCAGCTATTGTGCTTTGACTTGGGTCGCTCAAATGATAAGGCATTACTTCTGTGCCTATACTACGTATCTTATATTAATGATGGATCCCTTAAATTACATCTTTTAGAAGCCCATGCCCACCGGCAAGCTAGCCAAGTGGCAAATCCTGTTAAGTGAGTTTGACATTGTCTACATAACTAGAAAGTGGTCAAGGGACAGGACCTGGTAGATCACCTCGCTGAGAATCTCGTGGATGGAGAATACGAAACCCTGAAAATATATTTTCCTGATGAGAAGTATCATTTGTAGGAGAAGATATTGTCGATTCTTATGATGGTTGGAGAATGGTTTTCGATGGAGCATCAAATTTTAAAGGAGTTGGAGCTCAGATTCCCCTGCACCAATAATATGGCCAAATACGAAGCCTGCATCTTAGGGCTCAAAATGTCCATTGACATGAACATTAAAGAGCTGCTAATAATTGGAGATTCAGATTTACTCATACATCAGGTACGAGAGGAATGGGCAACCAAGAACTCTAAAATACTCCCTTATCTGCATCATGTACAGGAGTTGGGAAAGAGGTTCACAAAGACAGAATTCCGACATGTTCCCAAAATTCAGAATGAATTCGTCGACGCATTGGCTACCCTGTCATCAATGATATAGTAATTAAGAATTTCATTGAACCCATACCGGTGAAAAATTATAATCAGACCGCTTACTGTGCCCATGTTGAAGAGGAAGAAGACAGAAAACCTTGGTTCAATGATATCAAGGAATATTTGGTAAAATGAGATTACCTGGAGCTTGTCAATCATACCCATAAGCACACACTGCGGAGGTTGTCTAACAATTTCTTTCACAGCGGAGGAATCCTCTAGGAGGACTCCTGATTTGGGATTATTAACGTGTGTCGACGCAAAGGAAGCATCTAAGCTGCTAGAGGAAATTCATACTGGGACCTGCGATCCACATATGAATGGTTTTGTTTTACCAAAAAAGAGACTTCGGGTTGGTTAATTTTTTATAATTATTAAGATAGACCGTATCCAGTTTGTCTGAAAATGCCACCACTGTCAGATTCATGCTGACATGATAAATGTGCCGCCAAATGAGCTCAATGCAACAAGCTAGCCTTGGCTATTCGCTGCCTAGGAAATGGATGTCATTGGTCCAATTCAACCCACTACTTCAAACAGACATAGGTTTATCTAGTAGCCATCGATTATTTCACCAAGTGGGCCAAAGCAGCATCTTACACAGCAGTAAATAAGAAAGTCGTGCCAGACTTCGTCCGCGACCGTATTGTTTGTCGATTCGGTATCCCATAGTTGATCATCACTAATAATGGCTCTAATCTCAATAGTGACCTAATTAATGGAATGTGCGAAACCTTTAGAATCAGCCACAAGAATTCCACAGCCTACAAGACTCAAATGAATGGAGTTGTGGAAGCCGCCAACAAGAATATAAAAAAGATATTGAGGAAACTAATAGAAAAGCACAAACAGTGGCACGAGAAGTTATCATTTTGTTTATCGGGGTATCGCACCACAGTTCGCACATTGACCGAGGCAACCCGCTATATGCTGGTTTATGGTATAGAGGTCTTCATTCCCACTGAAGTAGAAATACCTTCCTTAAGGATCATACAGGAGGCTGAGCTCGAAGATGCCGAATGAGTGAAGAGTTGTTACGAGCAGTTAGCTCTAATATATGGGAAAAGAATGAACGCAATGTGTCATGGTCAAATTTATCAGAACATAATATCCAGAGCCTTCAACAAGAGATTCAAGCTGAGAAAATTCACACCGGGGCTGTTGGTATTAAAGAAAAATTTTCCGCACCAAGATAAAGCAAAACAGGTGTTCTCTCCCAACTGGCAAGGTCCATATATGGTTCACCGAGTTATGATAGGAGGATCCCTTATACTTGCAGAAATGGACATGGAAGTCTGGCCAAAGCCGATCAATTCAGATGCAGTCAAGCATTACTATGTGTGGTCTTTAGGTTTTCCTTATATGATGTAATTGAACTACGCCTGACCTGATTCCCATTTAAGAGGGGATACTTAGGCAGCCCTATGTGTTCGGTCACAATTCAATAAAATTTTCATTTCCCCCAAAATAGGAAACTGGGGTAGAATTTTGAGGAGGTCTCTCAAAATTCTGTTGGAAGAGAGGTCGCGACGTCTCAAACCGGGTAGTAGTCGTCGGTTCATCTGAAAACTATTTTAATTGTACATTTATGTTATACTTTTACCAAATCATGCATGTCTATCATCAAAAACTGCTTCGTTTAGCAACGCTACCCCAGTGACACATACAATATCACCAGACCAAAGCCAAGCATGTCAAGCAGAGCCAGCGGGGATACGAACTAACCTCCCCTTTTACAAAACTCACAAGTTTTCTTTGGATGCAGGCACTTGGATTGTAAAATCATCAAACATACTATACACTCACGAGACAAACATTGCTCAGGAATACAACTCTCAAGACCGTTGCACTTGCCCACATTTTCTATCCACACACCAGTGTCTCAATCTGCTATCAACTAAGAAAGCTCTATTACCATTTGCAATTTTATTTCTTGCATAAGGCTACTATTCTGACTTCCGAGACAAAACGCTGTCTCCATCTGCATTGCATAAGGCTACTATTCTGCCTTCGGAGGTTAAGCTCTACCTCCATCTGCATTTCTGCATTACATAAGGCTAGCTACTATTCTTCCTTCGAAGGGTAAGCTCTACCTCTATCTGCATCTGCATTGCATAAGGCTATTATTATACCTTCAGAGACTAAATGTTGTCTCCATCCATATTGCACGACTGAAATATCGCCTCATACTACATCTGTATGGGCCAAAAGATCGCCCAATACCACATTGCATGGCTGAAAGATCACCTCATACTGGATTGCACAGCTGAAAGATCACCACATTTCATGGCTGAAAGATCGCTACATTGCATGGCTGAAAGATCACCACATTTGCACGGCTGAAAGATCCCCACCTTGCATGGATGAAAGATCGCAATTTTGCACGGCTGAAAGATCGCCACATGCTGCTGCATCCTTCATGGGCTGAAATATCACCAACTTATCCAAAGGAGTCATCGTTCGGAGGTACCATCCTCATAGCCCGAGAACACCATGTCATGGCCTGAGGATCCCTTTCAATCTTTTGCATATCATTATTAAAAGGAATCATGGTTCGGAGGCACCATATTTCAAAATCCCGAGAGCATCATTTCATGGCCGGCGAATCCTTTATTACACACTTCATAGCCCAGGACGTCATGGCCTAATGATGTTATCCTAACCATCCCGAAGGCATCATTCATGGTCCAACGCGAACATCCATCATGTCTAATTTTATGAGCAATATACACTTGTATTGTTTCTATTTGCAGGTAAAACCGGCATGCAACGGCCTTCCCGGCAGGAGCCCATAGACACATCAAGCCTAACCATTCCAGTAAGCCGCTCACTCGACCAACCCAAAGTATTGTATTCGTCCTTGGAAAATACCCGCCGGCATATTCCGTCGACGGATCCTAAAATACATACGTCCAAATTCCTGTAAGACCATAGATATGTAGGCAGCTCAGAAGCCATGGTGCGGCCTAGACCTCTCCCAAACCATTTTGCTTGGTCAAAATTGGCCATCGTATCTTTACCAGAAAATTCTTTCATCATTCCCGGGTAAAGAGGGGGGTAAAGAGGGGCAGCTGTTGACACCCAATTTTCCCTATATATTTTTCAACATGCAAACTACTTTCAAAACAGCATGTGTATTCATATATAAGTATATCCAAGTGTTCTATATTTTTCCATAATTTTCAAAGATTCAAATTGATTTATTTTCCACTTAGTCATCTATAAAATCTCAATAATTACTTCCAAAACTATCAATTTGGTAATTTATCTATTGAATTCTCATATTTATGCTAAAATATAAACAAGAGAATTTTTACACATTTTTTACAAATTGATTTAGTATTTTTAAAGTTAAATTGCATATAATTGCAATGTTAGCCTCTTTTAAGATTTAATTGCATTTATGATCACAAAAATAGTTATAGTATTTTTAATAATTAATTATATACTATAAATTATTTTAGTTCCTTTAATTTATTTACAAAAATCATTTTATTATTTTTATAAAATCAAATAGGAGAAATTGGCTATTTAAATTCTGGCCCCACATTATTTCAATTATAGCCTAATTTTGAATCCCAATTGAACAACCCTATTTTATTAAACCGCCCCACTTATCCGTTCAATCCAGGCCATTGATCAAAATGATCAACGACCACCATTACTCCTTTCCTAATTAAACCCAAAGATCCCCCAAACCCATTTCGTTCTCCATAACCCGCCGCCTCTGAATTCCCCTCGTCTCTCAAATCCTCTCTACACCACCCTCAAACCCTAGTCGTCGCCATCACACTACGCCCTAACCTATGGTCTTCCAAGATCATCGGAGACTTATCCCAGCCTTCTATGGCTCCTTTATGTTTGTTCTTATGGTTCCAAGGCCAGACCATGAAGAACTCTGGTCCATCCTATGTTCGATGTTAGTTCATGGCTACTCTCCGGTCATTTGTGGTGTTTCTCCAGCCAACTATGACCATCTGAGTCAGATCTTTGACTCTCTTGGTTAAACTGATAGTTTTCTAGGCATTCTCATTTTTTATGGTTCTTCTGAAACCCTAAAGTCTAAGGTTCTTTCGATTTCTTTTGACCTGTTTTAGGTCTATGGTTGCTTTAAACTTCTAACAATGTTTCTCGAAGTTTCTTTTAAACCTCTGCTTTCAAAACTCTTTATCTTTTTCGATTAAGGTTTTCTTGTTAAGTTATTTCGAAACTTTTTCTGATTTTTAACATGTTTTGCTATATTTGCTCATGTTGTTCCCCCCTCTCTGAGTTTGCATGAGAAAAACCCTAATGTCTTCTGAGTTTTCTTCGTCCAATTTTATTTATTTGTTTGATTTAGCTATTTATTATCTTTGGGATCGATTGGTTTCAAAACCCTAATTTATTTGGGGTGTATTCGAGTTTCTAAAAATGCTTGTGCAGTTCATCTGTTTGAAAGTTGCATGAATTGATTTGAAATTCTTTTGTTTTGTTTTAGCATCTATTTCTTTATGTGATTCTGGTTTCTTGCTGCTCGTCTATACTTTTCCAGAAGGGCTTTCACTTGACCCTTTGCATGCTTATGATACTCTCTCTTTTCTCTATTACTAAGCCAATGAAGTGGACCTATGTGACTATCATATTTCAAAGGTTCGCTAACTTTGTGTTGTTATTACATGCTGCTTCTCTTTGCTATAGTTTGGCCTCGCATGTCTAATATTTGTGCACTCTATTTATATGCTGAATTTCCTTCTGGACTGATCTTCCATCTTGGGCTAATTTAAACCTTCTTCTGCGAAATTCTAATTTCACTCATCTATTAAAGTTTAATTGATTCTTTTCCTTGTCTTGCCTTACTGAATCCCTTCCCAAAATTAGTATATTCCTGTACTTAGACTTGATTACTTACTCAATTGTTTTTACTTCTTCTTTTATGGAAACTGCTGGTTTACCTACAAATTGATTTCTTTCCATATTATTAGCCTGTTAGTATCCGTTAAACAGTGACTCCTTAATTAAAGGGAATCACTTGTGCTAATTGATTTTGATTGTGATTAATTCCATGTTTGTGCCAAAGCTTTACTTATTACCTTATTCTTCACTCGTTTTCCAAATTATAAGTACCCTACCCTCTTTTCTTTAAACACAAGAACACTTTTAGTTCTTAACACACACTTACACTCAAAAAACTCTCTTGCTTATTACTACTTGTGCTACTGTCTACTTAGCCGGCTGAAAGCTAATGCTATACTTTGAAGTCCTGCTTACTTTCTTTACTGCACTTTGCTTCTTTAACTGGTATGTTCTGATTAATTTTCAGCATCAACAACAACATGTTTCTTTACTGTTTCTTTCATTCCAGTTTGCCTCCTGTTTGTATTTAAATAGTTCCATTGTTAAGCATGCTATGTTCTGCCTTTCTGTTTGAATAAATGATTTTGTTATTTATCATAGCTTGTGGACTTTGAATCCCTATGCCTAATGTATTTGGTATCTGTGGTTGGTTTGGGGCATGACAGCATTGAACATTGCTATTCATGACCCAAACTTGATCCCTTTGGGATCATAACCTCCATGTTTTCTAGTTGTTGTGTGTTATGGTTGGCTTAAAGGCATGCCAACATCTTCTATTACTGTGCATGCCCCAAAATTGACCCTTGCCTAAGTACATAGGCTCTTTGAATCCTCAACCCCTGACCCCTCTTAGTATAAAGTCTTCAACTCTATATTTTGCTAATTATTACCTTTCCTTTTTTCCCTCAGTTTTAAAACTCTATTCCAAAACTTCCACTATCTTCTTAGAACTTAAGGTCTTCCCCCTTATTTGAGCCTTACCTTGGGACCCATGAGCTCCCTTTGAACTTGGACGCACAAGGGCTGGCATTTTCACACTGCACTCATCTCTATTCTGGTTGTGCAACTTAGGTGTGAGCAGTGCCTGGGGTCCTTTTGAGACCTTTAGGGAACTTTGACAGACTCAAGTTAGAGAAAGGCTTTGAAGCAAGGTCATCCTAAGGCAGTTTATCCCATAGCTCAGGGAGGAACAACAGTGATCTCTTCCCTCAAGTATTTTTAGAATCATATCTTACTTGTTTGTTTAAGTCATGCTATTGGATTTTTTTTTTGAGGAGGTATATTTGAGCCTTATGTGTTTATGTGCCTCCCCTTTGAATGTGCAATCTTTTGTATGTTTTGTATGTTGACTTAGATTTTTACCTTTGAAACTTCAAGTCAGCCCAATATTCCTCCCTTTTAGGATTAGTAGTCCTTAGTGCCTCCAGGACTAATAGGAATGTAACAGGCAATAACATGCAATAGCGAATGAGACCAATCCGCGTTTTAATACCTTAACGGGTGGGAAGGGAAGATATGGATATGATGACTGGTGCGCTAATACGACATGTAGCCCCTTTTTTGAGGAGTGATTACCAGGTATTGCATTGATCTGATCCATATTATGATTAAACCTAGGATCCTCTTCCCTTTCTTTCTTTGTCTTAAAAAATATTTTAATTTCTTTTCAAAAGATTAGCCTTTTAATAATTTCTATTCCATACTTTGTTTATTTTAAAGAATTTGTGTATTAAAATCCCCTCTTACTTGAGCCTTATTTTTTTACTTGTTAATTGTACCAAATACATAAAAACTATCTAGCCAGAAACCACACTAGTAGATCCTGAGGGGTGCCTAACACCTTTCCCTTGGGATAATTTCAAAGCCCTTACCTTATCTCTGGTTATCAAAAGCGTAGTTGTAGTTGAATCTTGTAAGGTGTCCTAATGTACCATAAATCATTAGGTGGTGACTCTCCAAAAATGCAAAACCCAATTCCCAAAAGGAAAGAGTTTCCCCATACCCAAAATGTCATAAACCCGATTCTCATGCCGCGATAAGGGGAAAAGGGCGGAGCAATAGTGTTATATTAGTATGTTTACTAGCTTCTTAATTTTTTATTTTTATATATATTATGTTTTAGTTAATTGATGTTTATTAGCTTCTTAATTGTCACGACCCAAACCCCGGTCGTGATGTCGCCCAAAACCTTGTTAGGCAAGCCCGACCATTCAACAATAACCCCAACTATTGGTGATTCAAGAGTTTGAACACATCTATTAGATTACTAAACCGTTATACTAAAAGGCTATAAATACGGGGAAAATGTACTGAAATCCAACTGCATACGGAAAACATAAACCCATAACAGTATCCGGTGTCACGACCACGAGCCTCTAATAAAGAGTGTCATCCTATACAATACTGTCTAAGAAGTAGAATAATAAAAGATAAGGATAGGAGGGGAGAATCAGGGCTGTGAACGCCATGCAGCTACCTCGATGCTCCCAATGAAGTGCAGCTCAGCTAGACAAGTCCTCCCTCAGACTGTGATGCACCTAAATCTGCACACAAGGTGCAAGGAGTAAAGTGAGTACTCCGACTCAATGAGTAATAAGCATAAATAATAGTTGGAGATAAGAAATCACTGAAAAACACAAGGCAACTATAACAGGCTTATAGTTAACAGTGAAACCAACAAGTCAATAAGGTAGTAATACAGCAAAGAAGCATGACAGGTAACAGGTAAGGAATGATGCAATAATGCAATTCAAATCAAATATCGGTACAATCAATTACCCACTGCGGCGTGCAGTCCGATCCAACCGTATGTTTTAAATCAACGGCGCTTACTGAGTGTGTGTAGAGACTCCGGAGGGGCTCCTACAGCCCAAGCGCAATAATCAAGCCATCTCAGGGCACGAACCAGGCCATTGGCCTCAATATCATATAACATTGTTGCGACGTGCAGCGCCAGCCATCCATAATTCCAAAAATCAATATAAGCCCTTCAGGCACTTTTAAATCAGTAATCCACAACCCAAAATATCATTTAAATGTCATTTGAGTTTCCAAGTTTAGAAAAAGGGGCTAAGTTTGCAAAACAATACTGAAAACCTTAGAAAGAGGTTAAACAATGTGCAAAGTATGGAAAACAGTGAAATCAATCCCTGAAGGATTCAAATAACCGGCACAAAGCCCAAACATAACAGTCAAATCCAAGTAACGATGATTTCCAACAAGTTCTAGTAGAAAAACACAGTAAAATATCACCGGGACGGACAAGTCACAATCTCCAATAGCTAACAGCCCCGCACTCGTCATAGAGTGCGTGCCTTGCTTCAATATAGCGGTACGATATAAAATTTCGGGGTTTTAAACCCTCAGTTCATCATTTACACCCATTACTCACCTCAAGACGGCCCAGAATCTAGCTTGTTATGCATTTTCCTCTTGAATTGGCCTCCTCGCGTGCCAAATCTGATCAAAACCACTAGGAATACATTACAATAGGCTAAAGGAATATAACCCAATCGGAAAGACTCAAAAAACGTCAAAATCACAAAGTTGGCAAAACCCGAGCCCCGGGCCCACTTCTCGAAAAATTATAAAATTCCCATCTTCGGATTTCTCGTTTCGCCACGAGTCCATGCGTATAAAATTTATCGAAATCGGAGTTCAAATGCCCTTTAAAATCCTAAATTTTCATTTCAAAAACTAAGCCCTAGTTCTTCCAAAATTGTACCCAAATTTCCAAGAATTAAAGGTTGATTCTTCAATAAAATTGTGTTTCTAGGTCACGAGTCTTACCTCCAATTAATTTCCGTCAAAATCCTCTTCAATTTTTACCAAAACACTCTTAAGGTGGTTAACAATGGAGGAACAATGAATAGACTCGCGGATGAAATAATAATATAAAAACCCTTCTACCCAGCGACTTTTGCTTCGTTGTCCCGCTTCCGCTTATGCGAGATCGCTTCTGCGGCCAAAATTCTGCTTTTGTGGTCTTTATTAAAATTTCCAACTTCCGCGTTTGCGTCCTAGATTCCGCTTCTGCGGATCACCCAAAACCGCTTCTTCGGTTAAATGTCCGCTCCTACGGACCCGCTAATGTGAACCACCTTTCGCTTCTGCGGAACTACTCTGGCCAACCACTGACTGCCTTTGCGATCCCTCACCCGCTTATGTGGAACCGCTTCTGCGGTCCATTTCTGCAGAAGCGGAAATACCAGATACCAACAAATTTGAACCTGCAACAAACTCCAAAAACTCTCTGTTTAACCACCCGAACTCACCTCGAGGCCCTTGGGACCTCAACCAAAAACACCAACACATCCTAAGACCTAATTCAAACTTGTTCCAATCCTCAAAACACATCAAACAACACTAATACAATCAAATTACATCGGATTCAAGCCTAAGTTTTCTGAAAAACTTCCAAATTACGCATTCGATAAAAAACCGACTAAAACACCTCCAAATGACCTGAAATTTTGTACGCATGTCCAAAATCACCTGACGGAGCTACTACAACTCTCGAAATTCCATTCCGACCCTCGGATCAAAATCTCACCTATCAACTGGAATTCACCAAAATACTAACTTCGCCAATTCAAGCCTAATTCTACACCGGACCTGCAAAATTACTTCAGATCACACTCCTCAGTCACAAATCATCCCCCGAAGCTAACCGAATCACCAAAATTCACATCCGAGCCCTCTAATTCAATAGTCAACATCCGGTTGACTTTTCCAATGTAGACCTTCCTTAAAGAGACTAAATGTCTCATTTTCTACCAAAACCAAACCAATTCGACTCTAACTCACTAAATGCCGATAATGAAATATGAAGAAGCAATAAATGGGGAAAACGAAGCGGTAACACATGAGACGACGGGACGGGTCATCAAATCCTCCCAACTTAAATAAACGCTCGTCCTCGAGCGGGTCAAGAATCATACTTGAAGTCTCGAATAGGTGAGGATATCATCTCCGCATCCCCTGATCGGTCTCCCAGGTGGCCTCCTCCACGGGCCGACCTCTCCACTGCACCTTCACCGAAGCTATATCCTTTGATATCAACTTTCAAACTTGACAACCAAATAGCCACTGACTCCACATCATTGGTCAAGTCATCATCCAACTGAACCGTGTTGAAGTCAAACACATGAGACGGGTCCCCAACATACTTCCGGAGCATAGAAACATGGAATACCGGGTGAATCCCCGACAAGATGGGTAGCAAAGCAAGCATATAGGCCACCTCCCCAATCCTCCTAAGTACCTCAAATGGTCCAATGAACCGCGGACTCAGCTTCCCTTTCTTACCAAACCTCATAACGCTCTTCCTGGGCGAAACCTTCAACAAGACCTTCTCGCCCAGCATATAAGATACATCTCGAACCTTCCGGTCCGCATAACTCTTCTGATGCGACTGAGCTGTACGAAGTCTCTCTTGGATCACTTTCACCTTCTCTAAGGCATCCTGGAAAAACTCTGTCCCCAATAGCCTAGCCTCGCCGGGCTCAAACCAACCAACCGGAGATCTACACTACCTCCCATATAAGGCCTCATACGGCGCCATCTAAATACTGGATTGATAGCTGTTGTTGTAAGCAAACTCTGCAAGTGGTAAGAACTCGGCTAAGAACCTCCAAAATCAATAACACAGGCACGCAACATGTCATCCAATATTTGAATAATACGCTCGGACTGCCCATCCGTCTGAGGATGAAATGCTGGGCTCAACTCCACCTGTGTGCCCAACTCCTACTAAAAAGTCCTCCAAAACTGGGAAGTAAACTGAGTGCCTCTATCTGAGATAATGGAAACTGGGACCCCATGCAACCTAACAATCTCTCAGATGAAAATCTCTGCCAGCCGCTCCAAAGAATAAGTAGTACACACCGGAATGAAGTGCGCGAACTTGGTCAAACAATCCACAATCACCCAAATCGAATCAAACTTCCTCAAGGAATGAGGGAGACCACTCAAAAAATTCATAGTAATCCTCTTCCATTTCCACTCTGGAATATCCATCTGCTGAAGTACACCACCGGGCCTCTGATGCTCATATTTGACCTGCTGACAGTTGAGACACCGAGCTACATATCTCATAATATCCTTATTCATTCTCCTCCACCAGTAGTGCTGCCTCAAATGCTGATACATTTTTGCGGCACCCGGGTGAATGGAATATCACGAGCTGTGGGCCTCCTCTAATATCAACTCCCGAAGCCCGTCCACATTGGGCACACAAATCTAGCCCTGCATCCTCAACACGCCAACATCATCAATAGTCACATCTCTGTCATCATCATGCTGGACCCTGTCCTTACGGACAAGCAAATGTGGATCATCATACTGGCACTCTCTAATGCGGTCATACAAGGAAGACCGAGAAACCACACAAGCCGACACCCAACTAGGCTCCGAAATGTCTAATCTCACCATCCGATTGGCCAAGGCCTGGACATCAATGGCAAAAGGACTCTCCCTAACTGGAATGTACGCCAAACTACCCATACTAACCGCCTTCCAACTCAAAGCATCGGCCACTACATTGGCCTTTCCCGGGTGATACAATATGGTAATATCATAATCCTTGAGTAACTCAAACCACCTCCGCTACCTCAAATTAAGATCCTTCTACTTGAACAGATGCTGAAGACTGCGGTGATCCGTGAATACCTCACAAGATACTCCATATAAGTAGTGCCACAAAATCTTCAAAGCATGAACTATAGCAGCCAACTCTAAGTCATGTACAAGGTAGTTCTTCTTATGGGGCTTCAACTGATGAGAAGCATATGCAATAACTCTACCCTCCTGCATCAATGCACATCCGATCCCAACTCTCGAGGCATCACAATACATGGTGTAAGAACCTGAAGCTGATGGCAAAACCATCACTGGAGCTATGGTCAAAGATGTCTTGAGCTTCTGAAAGCTCTCCTTACGCTCGTCTGACCATACAAATGGTGCACCCTTCTGCGTCAACTTGGTCAAGAGCAAAGCAATAGATGAAAAACCCTGGATGAACTGGTGATAATAACCTACCAAACCGAGGAAACTCCGAATCTCTGTGGCTGAGGACAGTCTAGGCCAACTCTGCACCGCTTCTGTCTTCTTTGGATCAACATGAATACCATTACTGGACACCACGTGCCCCAGAAAAGCCATAGAACCAAGCCAGAACTCACACTTGGAGAACTTTGCATAAAGCTTCTCCTCCCTCAATCTCTGTTATACCACTCTCAAATGCTGAACATGCATCCTGGCTATGCGAGTATACCAGGATATCATCAATGAAAACGATAACAAATGAATCTAGATACAGCCGAAATACGTTGTTCATCGGATGCATGAATGCGGCTGGGGCATTAGTCAGCCCAAAAGACATAACTAGAAACTCATAGTGCCCATATCTAGTCCTAAAGGCAATCTTCATAATATCTGAATCCCTGATCTTTAGTTGATGATAGCCTGAACGGAGATCAATCTTAGAGAATACCCTTGCCCACTGGAGCTGGTCAAACAAAGATCAATACGCGATAGTGGATACTTGTTCTTCACTGTTACCTTGTTCAACTGCCTGTAGTCAACGCACATTCTTATTGTGCCATCTTCTTCTTCATAAATAAGACCGGTGCACCCCATGATGACACGCTAGGATGAATAAACACCTTATCTAGGAGCTCATGAAGCTGATCCTTTAGTTCTTTCAACTCCGCTGGTTCCATGCAATATGGAAGAATAGAAATGGGCTGAGTACCCGGCACCAGGTCAATACCAAAATTAATGTCCTTGTCCGGCGGCATGCCCGACAGGTCCACTGGAAACACATCAGGGAAGTCCCTCACAATGGGAACAGAATCAAGACTAGGAGTCTCAGCTCCCACATCTCTCATAAAAGCCAAATATGATAAACAACCTTTCCTAACCATCTGTTGGGCCTTTAGGAAAGAAATCACCCGGCTGGGAACATAGTCAGTCATACCACGCCACTCAAAAGCAAAAAATCAACTCGGGTCTCCAGACCCCCAATAGTCACTCGACAAGACCGATACACGTAGTCTATAACAATAGTATCACCCACCGAGGTAGGTACATGCACAGGTAAAGCAAGAATAACCAGCCAATGCACTCGGTGTAGAAGAACCCTGAGTTGAAGGGGCATATGATGAGCTTTGAGCTGGGAGGGCACTAAGTGAAGGTTGGCCCTGCTGAAATCCCTGATGACCACGGCTTGAAGAAGTCCCACTATACTCTAGGCGATCTGAATGAGGAGGCCTGAAGGAACGACCTCTACCACGCTGGAATCGGCCCCTAGATGGAGCACCACTAAAACTGCCTGAACTCCGAGGCCTATTGGCCTCTCTTTCCTCACGCTCCCGATGGTGAGCCGTATTAATCTCTCAAGCCATGTCGACTACCTCCTCGAACAAGGCGCCCATAACCCTCTCTCGGTTCATCAAAATGCAGAGTAGATAGTTGAAGCCATCCATGAACCTCCTAATCCTCTCTCGATCTATCGGGATCATCCAAGTAGCATGCCTAGCTAGTTGCAAAAATCTCATCTCGTACTGGGTCACAGACATGTACCCTTGAGTCAACCACTCAACCTAACAATGCTGCTCTTCCCTGCGAGACTGCGGTACATACTTCTCCAGAAAGAGAGTGGAGAATTGCTGCCATGTAAGGGGTACTGCGCCAACAGGCCTACGCCTCTCGAAGTCCTCCCACCATGTAAATGCAGCCCCTGAGAACTGGAAAGTAGTAAAAGACACTCCACTCGACTTTAGAATCCCTACGGTGCGAAGCATACGCTGACACTTGTCAAGAAAACCCTGGGCATCCTCGCCCTCAGCACCACTGAACACCAGAGGCTGGAGCCTACCGAACCTCTCAAGACGACGCTGCTCGTCGTCTGGCATAGCTGGAACCACATAGTCTGGAGCTGGTGTAACTGGAGCAACTGGTGACACTGGAGCTACCAGATGAGTTGGGGCTGCTCTCGGTGTCTGCAATCCCTGAACAACCTGCTCAGGTGTGAGAACAGCGGGGGTCTGATGACCTCCCCCGGTCTATGATGTGGCTGCTACTGTAGTGGCTGAGACTACCAAAGCCAGGCTAGTGCAAACGGATATTATCTGAGCCAGGGCCTCCTGGGGGCCACTAATCACAATAGGCACTACTGGGGCCTGCACAGGTGCTGCTGGAGCATTTACAGTTGGAGGCTGGTCCTAAATTGGGGCAGCTGGTGGATCTATAGGTGCTGCCCTCGCTGGTCTACCTAGACCGCGACCGCGACCACGGCCTCTAGCAGGTGGTACTGGTGGTCGTCCGCCACGTCTGGTAGAACGGGTTCTTGACATCTGTGAGAGAATAGAATACAAGAGTTTAGTTCTCGGATCAACAAAGTCGCACGATGAGAATTTCAAGAATATGAAGTTTTCCGAAAGGTTCTACAGCCTCTCGAGGATAAATACAGACGTTTTCGTACAGATCTGCGAGAATCTACTAAATCGGCTCATGATTTGCGGGAACAAGTAACCTAGGCTCTGATACCAACTTGTCGTGACCCAAACCCCAGTCGTGATGGCGCCCAAAACCTTGTTAGGCAAGCCCGACCATTCAACAATAACCCCAACTATTGGTGATTCAAGAGTTTGAACACAACTATTAGATTACTAAACCATTGTACAAAAAGGCTATAAATATGGAGAAAATGTATTGAAATCCAAAAGAATACGAAAAACATAAGCCTATAACGGGATCCGGTGTCACGACCACGAGCCTCTAATACAGAGTGTCATCCTATACAATACTGTCTAAGAAGCAGAATAATAAAAGATAAGGATATGAGGGGAGAATCAGGGCTGCGAATGCCATGCAGCTACCTCGATGCTCCCGATGAAGTGCTTCTCAGCTAGACGGGTCCTCCCTCAGACTGTGATGCACCTAAATCTGCACACAAGGGTAGAGAGTAAAGTGAGTACTCCAACTCAGTGAGTAATAAGCATAAATAACAGCTGGAGATAAGAAATCACTAAAAAACACAAGGCAACTATAACAGGCAGTACCAAACCTTTAACATTGAAACCGGTAAGTTAATAAGGTAGTAATACAGCAAAGAACCATGACAGGTAACAGGTAAGGAATGATGCAATAATGTAATGCAATGCAAATACCGGTACACTCAGGTACCCATTGCAGCGTGCAGTCCAAGCCAACCATATATTTTACGTCGACGACGCTCACTGGGGATGTGTACAGACTCCGGAGGGACTCCTACAACCCAAGCGCGATAAACAAGCCATCTCGTGGAACCAACCAGGACCTCAGCCTCAATATCATATACCATTGCTGCGGCGTGCAGCCCGAGCCATCCATAATTCCAGAAATCAATATAATCCCTTCAAGAACTTTTAAATCAGTAATCCACATCCCAAAATATCATTTAAATGTCATTTGAGTTTTCAAGTTTAGAAAAAGGGGCTGAATTTGCAAAACAGTACTGAAAACCTTAAAAAGAGGTTAAACAATGTGCAAAGTATGCAAAACAGTGAAATCAATCCCTGAAGGATTCAAATAACCAACACGAAACCCAAACATAACAGTCAAATCCAAGAAACGATGATTTTCAACAAGTTCTAGTAGAAAAATACAGTAGAACATTGCCGGGACGGACCAAGTCACAATCCCCAATAGCTAATAGTCCGACACTCGTCATAGAGTGCGTGCCTCGCCTCAATATAGCATTACGATGTGAAATTCCGGGGTTTCAAACCCTCAGTTCATCATTTACATCCATTACTCATCTCAAGCCGGCCCAGAATCTAGCTTGCTATGCCTTTTCCCCTCAAATTAGCCTCATTGCACACCAAATCTGATCAAAACCACAAGAAATACATTACAATAGGATAAGGGAATATAAACCAATCGAAAAGACTCGAAAAATGTCAAAATCACGAAGTTGACAAAACCCGAGCCCCGGGCCCACTTCTCGAAAAATTATAAAATTTACATGTTCGGATTCCTCATCTCGCCATGAGTCCATGCATATCAAATTTATCGAAATCGGAGTTCAAATGCCCTTTCAAATCCCAAATTTTCATTTCAAAAACCAAGCCCTAGTTCTTCCAAATTTTTACCCAAATTTCCAAGAATTAAAGGTTGATTCTTCAATAAAATGGTGTTTCTATGTCACAAGACTTATCTCCAATCAATTCCCGTCAAAATCCTCTTCAATTTCTACTAAAAAGTTCTTAAGGTGGTTAACAATGGAGGAACAATGAATAGACTCGCGGATGAAATAATAATATAAAAACCCTTCTGCCCAGCAACTTTCGCTTCCGCGGTCCCGCTTCCGCTTATGCGGGACCGCTTCTGTGGCCAAAATCCTGTTTTTGCAGTCCTCATTAAAATTTCCAACTTCCGCATTTGCGTTCTAGATTCCGCTTCTGCGGTTAAATGTCCGCTCCTGCGGACCCGTTAATGTGAACCACCTTTCGCTTATGCGGAACTACTCTAGCCAACCATTGACCGTCTTTGCGATCCCTCACCCGCTTCTACGGTCCATTTTCGCAGAAGCGAAAATACAAGATACCGACAAACTTGAACCTGCAACAAACTCCAAAAACTCTCTGTTTAACCACCCGAACTCACCCCTCGGCCCCTCGGACCTCAACAAAAAATACCAACACATCCTAAGACCTTATTCAAATTCCAATCCTCAAAACACATCAAGCAACACTAAAACCATCAAATCACATCAGATTCAAGCCTAAGTTTTCTTAAAAACTTCTGAATTACGCATTCGATCAAAAACCTGACCAAAACACATCCGAATGACCTAAAATTTTGCACGCATATCCAAAATCACCTGACGCAGCTACTGCAACTCTCGAAATTTCATTTCGACCCTCGGATCAAAATTTCACCTACCAACCGAAATTCGCCAAAATACTAACTTCACCAATTCAAGCCTAATTCTACACTGGACCTCCAAAATCACTTTCGATCACACTCCTAAGTCACAAATCATCCCCCGAAGCTAACCGAATCATCGAAATTTACATTCGAGCCCTCTAACTCATTAGTCAACATCCGATTGACTTTTTCAATATAGGCCTTCCTTAAAGAGACTAAATGTCTTATTTTTTACCAAAACCAAACCAATTCGACTCTAACTCACCAAATGTCGATAATGAAATATTAAGAAGCAATAAATGAGGAAAAAGGGGCGGTAACATCTGGGACGACGGGCCGGATCGTCACATTAATTTTTCATTAGCTTCTTAAATATCTTTTTTTATATAGTAAGTTTTATCTTAGTGGCGATATTCTTGGTTTTCTTTATACCATGGTTCTTTTTCCAAGGATGCCAATTTTCTTTTTGAACTGGGTAATTTTAAAAAAAATTTGTCGACTTTTCCCAATAATGGATAGATAGACAACTTTCTTAAGGGAATTAGTCTTGTAGTTTAGATATAGCTATGTTAATATTATGAAGAATAAATGGTTTGTGTTGGAGTTTGTGGACATTGACCAAGTTGTGGCTTCCTTGGTACCAATATGATTTAAAGATCGGCATATGAATTTTTGGTTGTTCAAAATAAAAATTATTGAAGCAAAGATATCATGACTTTTAGACTCGAATTTCGATTCTTTGATTCACTAAATAGCTTCTTATGCTATATGTAACCTCTTTAAGTCATTCTTTTCAATTGGATATTGGATTTGTATTCCACTTAAGTGTTCATGTGCCATTTGTGATTTGATTTATTATGAGTTCCTTTGCATTACTTGTAGTCTAGAAATTGCCCGGAACGTTCTTCAAGGCAAAATCATAGACTAACTTGATTTGAAAAATGATATTAGGCCTTCCTTGGACCGCCATTGTGCCTTAAATTTCCTACCCTTTAATATGTTTCCTAGTCAACACATTTTGAGCTTTTAACCTTGTTCTTTGGCAACCATGTTACAAAATTTATTCCTTTTTTCTTTATTGATCTAGCTTTTGGCACCCTACCTTCCTAAGTACTTTGAAAGTGTAAACAAAGGCTAAAAACCTATATTTGGGGGCGAAGGTTGGAAAAGTTGTGATATAAAAGTTGTTCAAAAAGTAGAAGGTAGAAAAAAATATGAATGATAAAAAGTGAGACCTTCCTGATTTTGAAAAGGAAGGAAGAAAAAAATTAAATAAAAATGATAATAAGAAGTTGTGAATAAAGGGAAGATTAGGTGTGGAATGAAAAGTGAAAAAAGGATGAAAAATACTTTTGAAGGAAGTGAACTTTAATGTAAACTTTGTAGTGCTTGGGGAGGTTTTGAGTCACTCTAATAAAAATTGTGCTTTACCTTAACCGAAAGCCTAAACTACAATCCTCTAAGTCCTAATTGATTTTAAACCTTGTTGTCTACATTAGTGGAGGAATACATGAAGGGAAATCCTATGGTACTACTTGTATGCATTTGAATATCTTTTTGAGAGAGAGTTAATTCTTACCATTTGATAACTATTTTTTTTTTTAAATTAAGATTTATGAGTATGAGATCCTCTCTTAAATGTGAGGGCACATGAGATTTAAGATGTGAATTTAATCCTATTTTCAATTGAAAGGAATGACCAAAGAAAGTTAATTGTGATAGACAGGCAAATTTTGAAGCTTTAGTGTCGTGACTTGATTCCTACTTTAATTTGTATTAGTGTTTGAGAACTTGAAGTGTAATGAAGTTCATGAGAAGTGCTAGATAATTCATATGCTTTGGAGTAATTGTTGGTACCAATCGAAGTCATGTTTTTGTGCTTATAGTAGACTTTTTTAGCTTGGCATCAAATGTATGCATTGTTGAGTTAACTACTTGGGAGGAGATTTTGTCGCTTTCATTGCTTAAGGACAAGCAATAGTTTATGTTTGGGGGTTTGATAAGTTGGTATTTTTCCAATTTATCTTGTCTTTAAACCTATGCTTTTGCTATGTTTGAGTGATAAAATTGTGTATTTGATATCATTTACTTCTATTATATAGGTTATATGTGATTTAGAAGTAATGATGAAGAAACCAAGTGAAAACAAGTCAAAAAGGAGCTAAAATAGACAAATGGAACCTACCAGTGAATTACTCTTGGTGAACGCGAAGAAGCGGGAAGCTAAACCTTCGCGAACGCGAAATACACATCACGAACGTGAAGAATCAGAAACTAGACCTTCGCGAATGCGAAAGACCAAACGCGATGCGAGGCCTGAGTAAAGAAAATCTCCGCGAACGCGAATGCGATGAAGAAACTGGGCGAGAAAACACGGTAGTTCTAGAATATCATATTTTTTACCCCAAACCATTTAATACCCAAACTAGCACATTTATAAATATCTTTGACATATCTTTTATGGCTTATTTTCAGTTCTTAGAACTAGAGAGAATAAGTATTGAAGCTAGGGTTTGCAGACACACATGGGTCTTGAAGATTTGAAGCTTGTGGTTAAGGATTTCTTACCCATTTATATTTATTTATTCATTTACTTGCTTTGTATTGAATATTTAAGTGTGTAGTATTTTATTCAACAATTGAATCTTGTATATGAAAATATTCATGTTTAAAGTGTGGATTAAATACCTTGTTGTGCTTATGTATTGAATGATTTTTATCCTTTCATGAAGTGAGTTATTGTTACTTGAATTATTCTTGTTATTTAATGTTTCCAAAGGGTCTAACCCTAGGACTCGCCCATTTACTCCGAATTAATTTTGGAAAAGATATTTAGGGTTGGGAAATATTAATTAACAAGAACTTGTGGTTTTAACCCTCATTTTATAGATTCTACCTAGGGATAGGATTGAACTACTTGTAGCCTTTCCGGGTGTACTTAATCTCCTAATTGTTTTAGGGATAATTAAATTAGAAAGTCTCGTTAGTCTTTGGAAGAAGCTAATTAAGAATTATTATCCGTGGCTAATTAATATAAACTCGCTTATAATTGTAAAATCGTGAAATACATTGGATCGTTACTTGAGTGTGATTCCCGATGCATTTTTCCTTATATCCATTGATCATTTTACTTGCTTTCTAGGTTATTATACTGTCATGCCCTGAACTTGGGGGAAGGGGCCGGCACCCAGTGCCTCATCTATCATTTTTGTACCAACTTGCAACTAAGTGACTCTGAACATTTGATGTCATAATTTTGGCCATGGGACACATTGCAAGACGACCGCGAATGTTGACTAAATATCACTATCAAACGTGGAGGACAAAGCCATCATTTTTATTACAGCTGACAAACCAACCAAATATACATACAAGGCCTGAAAGCCCAATATACTGCACTAACTGACAAGTCTACTAGCCTCTACTAATGGATATACTGTGATCGGAACGACTCTCCGACCTACTCTTGAAATATATACATAAAGCTCTAGACACGAAAACTCCGAAAGGCATGGATCTTACCGATCAAGCTGAACTCGGGAAAAACTTATTGAAAAGGCCTACTCGTCTGTCTGTCTGACCTGCACGCATGAAATGCAGCGCCCCCAGAAAAGGGACGTCGATACAAAATAATGTACTGAGTATGTAAGGCAATATACTGAAAACTGAAACTGAACTTATAATATAACAACTGCAAGTAGTTGGAAGTCAGAGATAATCTGAAGAGATTCTTACCTGCTGATACTGACTCAATTCTCTCAATATAGTAAGTAAAATAGTTGTCCGGCCCTATAAGGCTCGGTATACATATATATATTTGCTATGCTGTAGTAGGCTCGCTCATAAGCGCTCGACCATACTAGGCTCTATATCTCGACAAACTGGGCTCGCTCATATGCACTTGGCCACAGTAGGATCATCATATAACTTACCATCTGATCAGAGGTTGCCCAATAGAGACCTACCCATCGATTATAGCTTGATGGTAATGAAAATACCTTTAATACTGTATATACAAACTCTCTGCTCTCTTGACTGGAAGAGGGGAAATACTCAATTGAATATAAAGTCCCGATAAGGAGAATATTATAACTTACAAAACAAGAAGAATATGCATAACTTGCAAGACAGCAAAATATACACAAATTCCGGAATATGTATTTTTCTTTATGGCTTGTTACCAAACTTGTTTAATGACGAGATCATGCAAAATGAAGGAAGAGCTTAGCCTTAACATACCTGGAGTAGGGAAAATCCATATGAGATGTTGAAAAATGTTACACCGTATTTCGTTAAAACTGCAAAAATCGGATTAAGCTTCTGCTTCCTCGAATTTCTTGAACGGAACTTCAAGCTTCATGCTTGTTGAGGTACTGAGCTAATTTCTTAGATACTGTTCTTGAAATTTTCAAATTAAGAAAGAATTGCATTCTTGCTTCTTTGAATCACTACGTTACTTCATGATAGAAATCTGATTTTCGGTGTTTCTAACATTTCTTTCTAAGTTAATGCCCTCCTAAGTGGTTTGAGAATAAGTCACGTTTTTGTGGTCTTGTATTGAAACTTTTGGAATGAAACTTTGAAAGAGTTTGCAAGATGCCTAACGTTCTGTCTTAGTCTTCAAACCTTTTTGAAATGAAATTGCATGGTTTATTTTAGTCTTTAATTGGAAGACTTTGATTAGGCAAAGTCTTGGAATGACACCTTAGCAAGGAATGATATTAGTCATTCTTTTATAACATGGCTAGCTGCCACGTGAGGTTGGGGATGGGATATTTAATCTTTATCCCCTTATTAGTTAACTACGTAATGTTCTGTTACCCGATAATTTATTAACTACCCGCATAATTTAAAATTTATCCCAAATTACTTAAAATTTTACTTTTTTTAATATACTTTTATATATTATACTATTGTAGTCATATGGTACCTTGCATGGTACTAGTTCATAACTATCGGGTATTATCGCTCGACCCGTATTTTATTCCAAATTGACCCCTTCCAAAGAAATCCGTTTTCTTTAATCCGTGTACCCTCTTATTCTTCATAACACATATCTATTGCTTGCTTTAAATAGCGTATGTATGTTAGCATCTATATGCTCTCATCCCCGAGTCTTACATCTGTTAACTGGAAATAAAATTTCAACGTACAATACTTGAGGGTGCAACATCGTCATAATTTAATACTGCAAAACTTGACATCACTGTAATGTAATACTACTTGGTGTAATATTTACATTTCCGCATTTAGGTATAAATATTTTCTAAACCAAATTCTTAGTGTTTGCCATTACATAATAAGTGATAATTCTCTTACATTCCTAATCGCATGCATATCATTCTCTGTGGGATTTGACCCCGACTAATAGTTGGGTAAATTATATTGCATGCGACCGTGTCCATTTACTTTTTAGTAGTGGATTTAGATGACCCCCAAAACCATTCCAACAACCCTAAAAAGTCAGATAGCCTCAAATGAACACAAACGAAGCAATAAATACGAGAACATGGCTATGATGCGGAAAAAAACTGACCGGATCATTACATGACAATTATGCAAACTTTTTTAAGCCCTTCGAAATGGTAGTATATTCATTTCGCTAATAGAAGCCTCATACGAATCACACAACCTCCAATATTCTCGCAAGAGACAACCCACTTTCTTATACTCCGACCTATATCTCCCTATAACCCTACTACAGTTATGACCGCTATATAATCAAACCTCGTAAGTCCGTACTTGTCAACCAGATATAAGAATCCGCTTCTTCGTATAAATAAACAACTAAAAGATCTACCAACACTAAATATCTAAATGGGGACAACACATTGAGACGATGATCAAACATCTGTAGCCCCTATAGCGAGGGATCATAGTGATAGACATAGTCCATTATCATAGAACCCCAACAGGTATAGACACATCAATAGAAGTATCTAGAGAATCAGGAGACATAATTAAATATGAAGCAATATCGGATGACACATACAAATAAGTAGAACTCGAATAAATAAAAGTAATATATCTCTCTGATAAATCGAAATAATACATGTAGTGACAACATCTGATGTAAATGCTTGTGTCTTACTAGGGAAAGCATAACAACTAGCCTGGCCTCCCCTTATAAAACATCCTATAACCGCCTGTCCTCCACCTCTGGCTGGCTGTGCAGGTGGAGCAGCAACTGGAGAGGAAACCATATCCTGAATACCCTTTTAAATTTAACCCCTGCAAAGTTGGTGACAATTTCTCATAATGTGCCTAGTATTGTTATACTCAAAAAAACCCATCTGCGGCCATGGCTGCTGGTACCATGTCTTGCCGGATGATTAGAATAACTGCTACTGGAACCCCATGCGGAAGGTGCACTGAAAGATGGCTGTCCGATATGAGTACTCTGGGGTCCTTAGTTAGCTAGAGCATTAGGGGTAACTTGAAGTGCAGACTAAATTTGCTGACCGATGAAGCCTCCGCCATGACATATCAGAGCAAAAGAATAGAAACCACTAGATATGTATAAACTCGAGGCTTCTTGGCCTCCCTATCCTCCCTCTCCTTGCTGCGGATACGCTCCTACCTCCTATAAATCTCCACAATCTTATGAAATGGAGTCTTATTCTCCAACTCCAATGCATCCCAAATATGTGGCTATAATTGGGTCCCTCAATAAATCTATGGACTCTCTCTGATAGTGGAAACCAAAGCAAGTGCATGATAAGATAAATTTGTAAATCTCATAGCATCTCAGACACAGTCATACTGCCCTAGCGCAACTGCTCGAACTCGGCGCACAACTCATCCATGCGGGTCTGTGGAATAAACTCTCTCAATAAAAGATCAGAGAAATGAGACCAAGTAAGTGGTGTTGCGCCTGCTACTCTACTTGCCCCATAAGTCAGCCACCATCTATATGCCAGCCATGTTGATGGCCAATTTTGATCCTCCCTTTTAAAACTAGTTTATTCACGCATAACAATTTACAATAAATATTTAAAGTATTTTCTATTAATGAATATCTATTTTTTATAAATTAATTAATATCATGAAGTATCTAACAATACCCAATTTTTTCCTCATATATTCATATGCATACATACTTTCAAAATATTATAATGCATTTACAAACATGCACAAGTATTTTTACAATTTTTCAATAATTTTTAAGGCCTTAAATTAATATATTTATGCATTTTTAATTATATAAATATCCAATAATTATCCCTCATATTACTTTATGGTGCTTTAATCATCTAAATTTATCATTTATGCCCATATAAGTGTTCAAATATTTTAATTCTATTTTTTATAATTACATTTGTATTTTTCAACACTATAATTGCATATTTTACATTAATAGCCTATATATGTGCATAATTACATTATCTATGCAGAAAATGACTTTTTATATTTTTATAATATTAATTAATTTTTTTAAATCATTTTCATGTGCAAATAAATTTTTTATGATATGTAAATTATTGTATAAAATTATTTATTAAATTAAATGGGTATTGAAAACATTGCCCCTTTTCTTAATTAAATTCCCTAACCTAACCCAACCGAAATACCTATTCAACCCGACCCAGAACCCCCTCAAATCGTGGCTGTTGATCTTTGAGATCAACGGTCCACGTTATTTCTTAACTTTTAAATCCAACAACCTCCAAAAACCCTACCCATTTCTATAAATACGCCGCCTCTTAATCCTCTTCTTCTCTTTTCTATCTCAGACGCTCTCAAAACCTAGAGCGCCGTCACTCAAAACCCCCTCCAAAAACTTTCGATTTCCAACAAGAGATGGAGTCATTTGGTGATTTACCGTTTTATCCGATCCCCTACCTCCACTGGCTGTTCGATTTTTATGTTACCTAATGGGATCTCAAGGGATTGAACCAAATTATGTTTACATCTCTCATCTTTTCGATTAATCTACCTATATCCAACCCTATGTCTGTGAGTACTATCATTTTTGTGTTCTCGTGACTTCAAATCTCTAGTTCGAACCATATTTTCTACCTCTGTTCATAAACCTAGCTATTTCTATTAAATCCGTCTAGATCTCTTTAGATGTGAGATGGTTTTGAGTTTGTTTGGTATTTTCCTTAAGATTTTTCTGCTTTTACTATTATTGTTAACCGATTTTATTTTACCCTAGGGTTTTGATCTCTAATGGGTTTTTTGTGAAAATACTTAGACATTTAAATGCTTTCAACTATGATTTTCTTCTTTACCATTTCAACCGATCCTTTTTGAGTTTCATCTCTATGCCTTTGACATATCCTAGGGTTTTGATTCTCTAACTATTTATATTGTTGTCTTTTGCCCGTTACCTTTAACACTGTCAATTAAAGTGTTAATCTATTTACTTACCTAAATTAGGGTTTGAATTTAGTATCCATATTCCTTTATTTAAGTTTTACTTGTTCTTACTCTATTTATGTATCCGTATTATTGGCTTTATTGTGTGTCAGGATTTGCATAAGGCTAAGCATTGCTTTTCTTGGCATGAGACTAAGATCTATCTCAATTCTTACACGAGGCTTAGCCATGCTTCCTTATTTGCATAAGGCTAAGCGTTGCCTTCTCTTTGCGTGAGACTAAGCTCTGTCTCAATTCATGCATGAGGCTAAGCCCTTCCTCCCCATTTGCATAAGGCTAAGAATTTCCATCTCCTTGCATGATACTAAGCTCTGTCTCAATTCTTGCATGAGGTTAAGCCCTGCATCCGCATTTGCATAAGGCTAAACATTGCCTTCTCTTTGCATGAGACTAAGATCTGTCTCAATTCTTACATGAGGATTAGCCATGCCTCCTCATTTGCATAAGGCTAAGCATTGCCTTCTCTTTGCATGAGACTAAGCTCTGTCTAAATTATTGCATGAGGCTAAGTCCTTCCTCCCCATTTGCATAAGGCTAAGCATTGCCTTCTCGTTGCATGAGACTAAGCTCTGTCTCAATTCTTGCATGAGGTTAAGCCCTGCCTCCGCATTTGCATAAGGCTAAGAATTTCCTTCTCTTTGCATGAGACTAAGCCCTGTCTCAAATCTTGCATGAGGCTAAGCCCTGCCTCCCTATTTGCATAAGGTTAAGAACTGCCTTCTCTTTGCATGAGACTAAGTTCTGTCTCAAAGCTTGCATGAGGCTATGCCCTACCTCGCTATTTGCATAAGGATAAACACTACCTTCTCTTTGTATGAGACTAAGACTTGTCTCAAAGCTTTTATGAGGCCAAGCCCTGCCTCCCAATTTGCATACGACTAAGCACTGCCATCTCTTTGCATGAGACTAAACCATGTCTCAAAGCTCGCATGAGGCTAAGCCCTGCCTCCCTTTTTGTATAAGGTTCCACTACCTTCTCGTGAGATTAATCTCAGTTACCCTCCAGATAATTGTTGCTCTATTCTAAAACTTTGCATTACCTTCTTCTCTCAAGGCTAAGCTCCGCCCAAGAACTCTGTACGAGGCTAAGCGTTTCCTTAATATTACCCTTGGTATTATGTCTCTGCACTTCATTGGCCGATGTATAGCCAACTTACCCAAAGGCGTCATAGTGTGAAGGCATCAACCTCATAGCCTGAAGTCACCATGTCATGGCCTGAGGATCCCTCAATACTACGCACCATTATTCAAAGGCGTCAAGGTTCAGAGGCACTATTCTCATGGCACGATAACATCATTTCATGGCCTGTGAATCTCTTATGTCATGATTTATGTCCCTGCACATCATGGTCCAAGGACGTCATCTTCACTGTCCAAAGACAACCTTTCATGGTCCAAAGGGAACTTGCATCATGTTTAAATTTTTGCAATAATCTATATACTTACAAGCATCATGTGTCAATTTTTGCAGGTAATCCAAGAGGTAAATGTTCTTCAAACGGGAGAAACCTTCACCCCAATTTCCGCTCATATCATCCACACCGTTCGCTGTTATCTCATACGCAATCAATTCTCATCAATTTGTCGTATCTACCCCACGACCGTTACAATTTATTTTCATCTTCACAACCCCACGCAAACCCATCTGATACTACCCTTCACAAAAGAACATTTTCGGAAACTTGCAATTTCTCCTATAACAATCATGTCGGCTTCATTCACCGTTGGGTTCCAAACTACACATGGCCTGATTCCTGTAAAACCAGGGATATATAGGCATCTCAGAGACCAGGGTGAGGCCTATATTCTTAAAAACATCCTATTCAGTCAAAATCACTCATCATTTCTTTACCCGAAAACTCTTTCATCCTTCCCGGATAAAGAGGGGTAGCTGTTGATACCCAATTTTTCCCTCATATATTTTTAAATATACATACATACTTTAAAAATATTATACATGCATTTACAAACATGCACAAGTGTTTTTACAATTTTTCTATAATTTTTATAGGCCTTAAATCAATTTATTTCTACATTTTAATTATATAAATATTCAATAATTATAACTCATATTACTTTATGATGATTTAATTATCTAAATTCATCATTTATGCCCATATAAGTGTATAAATATTTTTATTGTATTATTTTATAATTACATTTGTATTTTTAAGATTATAATTGTTTCTTAAGCAATAATAGCCCCCATATATATGCAACCTTATCTATACAGAAAATGACTTTTTATATTTTTATAATGTTAAGTAATTATTTTAAATCATTTTACTGCATAAATCATATTTTTATTATTTATAAATTATTTTATAAAATTATTTTTATTAAATTAGATGGATATTTAAAACATAGCCCCTTTTCTTAATTAAATTTCCTAACTTAACCTAACCCAACCGAAATACCCGTTCAACCCGACCCAAAACCCCCCTCTGATCATGATCGTTGATCTTTAATATTAACGGTCCACGTTATTTCTTACCTTTTAAATCGAACAACCCCCAAAAATCCTACCCATTTATCAAAATACGCCACCTCTGAATCATGTTCTTCTCTCCTCTCTCTTAGACGCTCTCAAACCCAAGAGTGCCATCACTCAAAACTGCCTCCTAATCCCTTAGATTCCCCATTGGATATGGAATCATTTGGTGATTTACCGTCTTATCCAACCCACTACCTCTACTGGTTGTTCGATTTTCTTGTTACCTAATGGGATGTCAAGGGATTCGAATCAGATTTGGTTCCGATTTCTCATATTATCAATTAATCCTCCTACATTCAACCCAATGTCTGTGAGTGTTATCATATTCGTGCTCTGGTGACTTCAAATCTCTGGTTTGAACCATATTTTCTACCTCTCTTCATAAGCCTAGCTATTTTTGCTAAATCCGTCTAGATCTCTTTATATATGAGATGGTTTTGAGTTTGTTTGGTATACTCCTTAAGATTTTTCTGCTTTTACTATTATTGTAAACCGATTTTATTTAACCCTAGGGATTTGATCTCTAACATGTTTTCTGTGAAAATGCTTAGACATTTAAGTGCTTTCAACTATGGTTTTCTTCTTTACTATTTCGACCGATCCTTCTTGAGTTTCATATCTATGCCTTTGAAATATCACAGGGTTTTGATTCTCTGACTATTTATCATGTTATCAAAGCTCGATACCTTTAACTCTGTCAATTAAGTTATTAATTGATTTACTTACCAAAATTAGGGTTTGAGTTTAGTACCCGTATTTCCTTATTTATGTCTTACTTGTCCTTACCCTATTTATATATCTGTATTATTGGCTTGATTGTGTGTCCTGAATCCTAATTGATTCCAGAAACTGTTTCTTACCTTATTAACCTTGCTCTTAATTATTGATTAATTCTACGTCGGATTTTTCCTTAAATTGAGTGCTACTTATTTGATTATGTCCTCTTAATTGATTCCTTACTGATTGCTAATTGATTTTTTATACCTTATGCATGTGAGATTTATTCATTAACTTATGTGACCTACCCTAATGCATACTATAAAAACCCTTCTTATTCTGATTTTCAAGGGACAGACTCAGACACTTACACGAACACACTCAGAAAGAAACAGACACACACATACATAAACTTTTGCTCTTATTCCAACCTTTATGTTACTTGTGTTTGCTACATTGTCTAGCCGGCTAAAAGCCAAGGCTAGACAATTGGATTCTGCATACTTTCAACTTCGTGTTTGCTATTTCTTAACTCATATGTCTCCACTTTTGCCTTCATTCAATATGCTATGTAATTAGACCTATGTGCTTCATGCTTAATGATTTTAATCAGCATGTCTACTTCTATTAGATCTATGCTCTTCATATTATTACTGTTAATCAGCATGCCTACTTCATGAAATTAGACATATGTGTTTCTTTCTGTTAGACCTATGTCTATTTGTTTCTCAACTAGAATTATTTCTGTCTTGTTTTTAGTGTTCACCCCCTAACAGGTTTCTGAATAATTCATGATTTTCTATGTTTCGAACTTTTGCTACCCTTCTGTATGACTGTCTTATTAGGACTCTGACCCCATCATGCTATTTTTTAATACATTTCCATAGGATAACCTAGTGATAACCAGTGAACAAAGTCAATCCCTTGGCAATATGGAACCTTGATTGAACTAGCTATGACTCTTTTCTTCTATGATGTTGATTGATATCTGAGCTCAATTTGGTAAATGTGGTTTTATTGCAATTGTTGATCTTGTGTTCTGTTTCTATGTAGTGCTGAAATCCAAACTATTTTTTTCCTAAAAACTATGTCCTGCTTTTATACACTATTTTCAACTCCTATACTTAGTTAACTAGGGTCTTGCTACCCCCCAATATGAGCACTACTTTAGGTCCATGAGACTCCGCTGAACTCTAACATATTGGGGATGGTTTTCATCCTTTATGTACTTTTTCTGAACATTTGTTCCCTAGTAAGAGCACTGCCATGGGTTTTCAAATCCCTTGGGAACTCTGACACACTAGAGATTTGGGTTCTTAGTGCTTTGCCAATGGTTAGTGTGTATCTCTGAGTTTTGGAGCTGTTATGGTTGGAAGGCTTGGGTTATCCAGATGCATTAGGCCTGCTGCAGGCGTCCTATAGTTATATACTTTGTAATCTATTCATTTGTATATGGTATATGATAATTATATGTAATGATGATGTGTCAATAGTGAATTGGGGAAAACTGGGCTTAGTTTAATGTTTGCATGAGAATGGGTTAGAAACCTACTTTAGGTGCCTGTTTCTTTCAAATTTTTTCACTACTATGTCAGATATCCCGCCTATAGGTTATTTACTTATTCCATTATATTATGTTACTACATGCAGTAGATAATATGCCTATAGGTATTCGTTTCAATACATTCTATCACTATATGCGGTAAATAACATGCATATAGGATCAAAATAGTTATGAATATCTCGTCAAGATTCACTACTGCCTTTAAATCATGCCTATAAAGTTTCAAAATCAGTTCTGCATTTTTAAAAATAATGCCTATAGAGTTTTAAATCACTTCTACATTCATATACCATATCTATAGGATATTTCGGAAGATAGATACCATTTATATAGGAAATTTCAAAATAATTTTTTTATTTAGATAACATGTCAATCGGAAACTTCATAATCATTTCTGCATTTAGATACCATGCCTATAAGGTCTTAAGATTGATTTTTCTACGCTTAGATTTTATGCCTGTAGGGTCTAAAAGAAAAAAATCAGCCTGCTAAAACTAGTAATTGTTTATAGCTCGGATACCCGCTTTATAAAATTTTGTCCGGCCATCACTTAGGAAATCTTGTAGGTTAATTGGATTATGGGTTTAAAATTGCTATTTTCCTATTGTTTGAAACCTGCCCAGATTTAGGAAGTAATAAAATCAGCAGGCAAATTGTTTAAGTATTTGCAGCCCCGCCTTAAGAAAACTGCTACATATTTTGTGCTCATCTAGATATCCTTCAATAGGACTTTAAATCATTTAATACTGTTTGTTTGAGGCATGCAATTGTTTGTCTATTTGTGGAGGTAAATATGAGCCCTTAATTTCATATGTATATGATATTCCTACTTGACTTTTTGTTTGTCGCTTAGTTTTCCTCTTTTAAAACAACATAGGTGAGTCTAGAACTTCCTTAATAGAGGTTTTAAACACCTCCAAGGCCACATGCAAGGTACTGGTAATGCACGCGTAAGGCATGTACTGGATGCTATTAGAACGCTTAGTAACAATAATTAATGGGAGGATAATTGGGTAGGATATGATTACCTGTGCACTAGTGCTATGCATAACACCTGTAGTTGAGGAAAGTTTACCGAGAATTGCACATAAATGATCCTATAGGCTAAAAAACCTAAGACCCCTTTACTCCTTGTTTTAAAATTATTATCTATGTGTCTAAATTACTTTATTTTCTTATAAGACTAATTCACCTAATTTGAGTTTGGTCATGACCCACTGTTGTGGACATCAAGGGGTACCTAAAACCTTCCCCTCAAGGTAATTTTGAGCCATTACCCAATCTCTGATAATGCAAATCGGTTTATGAGTTATTTGCTTTAGGTGCCCTAATGCACCTTAAATCCGTTAGGTGGCGACTCTTAAAATTCCATACAAAATTCCCAATGCCCTTTTTCCCTTCCTCACGGAAGAAATCGGGTTTATGACATTTTGGTATGGAACAATTATTTCCTTTTGGGAAAGGGGTTTTGCATTTGAAGAGTCGCCACCTAACGAATTAAGGTACGTTAGGACACTTATAAGATCCATCTAGAACTACATTTGGTAATCAGAGATAGGGTAAGGGATTGAAATTATCCTAAGGGGAAGGTGTTAGGCACCCCTCAAGATCCACTAATGTGCTTCCCGGCCAGACAGTTTTAGTGAGTTTGTAAAACTAGCAAATAAACAAGTATAGCTCAAATAGTAGGGGATTTAAGTTTAAATACACAAGTGTAAAAAACAACTAATGAGAAAGCTATATTGTGAAAAGGATTACTATTTAAGCATATTTGTGATTGTAAAGGGGTGTCCTACGTTTGTTTTTAATATGGATCACATCAATGTAATGCCAGGTATGACACTCGTCAAAGAGGGGATACACGTGGTATTAATGCACCGGTCATCATATCCATATCTACCATTTCCCGCCCCGTGAAGGTAATTAAAGCGAAGGTTGGTCTTGACCCCTATTGCATGTTGTTACCTGTCCCTTCCTATCAGCCCCGGAGGAATTTAGGACTCCTATCCTACAAGAAGGAGGTTCTAATAAGACACTCAGGTTTAAAGGCAAAATACTAAGGCGACATACAATAACAAGTAGGACTTTAATTAAGGGGAGCATGGAAGACAAACGAAAGGCTCAAATATACCTCCACATATAATGCACATAGACACCATGACCCATACACAATTAAAGTCTAAATTTAAATCCTATGCAAGGTATCTAAGCAATAACATCATAACTAGATTTATCACATGACTCAGAAAAGAAGTCTGAATCAGGCTTGCCTACTGATTTTAATAGTTGATAATTAAACACTAATCACAGAGATGATTTTGGTTTTATTTAAAGTTGGTTACCTAAGGTTTGCCTAGACGTAAAATAATATGTAACAGTTATTCAAAAGTATTAAAATAGTTTTGAGATTGTTTTGACCTAAAACATGTTGTTCTACATATTGCAAAGGCATGAAGGGATTATTACTAGTTTATTTTAAGCAGGATAATCAAGTGTGAAGCTTTTTTTACCTTCTTTTATAATCAGCAGTTTACACTAAGTGTGAATGAAAGTATGAATGAGATCCTAAAACATGGTATTTATTGATTTATATGCAGGATTCCTAAAGCAGCATTTCTAAATGCACAGCAGGATTACAGAATTTCCTAAGAGCAAGATTTCTAAATGCACAAAATGATTGCAGAATTTCCTAAGAGCAGGATTTCTGAATGCACAACATGATGTCAAAATTTCCTACGAGCAAAATTTCTAAATGCACAACACGATTGTAGAATTTCCTAAGAGTAAGATTTATAAATGCACAACATGATTGCAGAATTCCCTAAGAGTAGGATTTCTAAATGGCAGTGCATAACATAATAGTAAAGTGCTAAGTATTAGAAAATTTCAAAACATGATTTCTGTAAGGGTGTACATGCTAAACTAATAAATATGGGATCTATAATGACCCAGCCGGTCGTTTTCTGAATTTATGCCCCTATTTGCCATTAATTGCTTCCCCTAAGTTCTTTTCTGCTATTTTGGTTTGTCAGGACATTCGGTGTTAGGATTCAGAGTGTTTTGGGACACGTAGTCCCTAAATGAGAGCTTAAGAGTTGAAAAATGGTCCGTATTTGGAACAGTGTGAAGATAACCTCAGAATGGAAATTTGATAGTTTCGTTAGCTCCGTTAGGTGATTTCGGGGTTGGGAGCGTGTTTGGAATGTATTTTGGGGGTTCGTAGCTCATTTAGGCTCGAAATGCCAAGTTTGAATTTTTGAAGTTTCCGGTCCGATAGTGAGTTTTTGATCCGAGGGCCGGATTTGAATTCTGGAAGTTGTTGTAGCTCTGTCATGTCATTTGGGACGTGCGTGCAAAATTTTAGGTCATTCGAGTGAGGTTCGGTTAGGTTTTTTATCTAAAGCGTATTTTGTTGGAATTTGAAGTTCTTAGGCTTAAATCTTTGATTTAAGTGGATTTACCATGTTGTTTTAGGTGTTTTAAGGATTTGTACAAGTATGAATGAGGCATTAGGTGGTATTGGTGCTTTTGGTTGAGGTTCCGAGGGCCTCAGGTGTGTTTCAGATGCTCAACGGGCAAGTTACGGAGTTGGAAGGAAAAATTTGCAGCAGGCTTCTGGTATTTTCGCTTCTGTGGCTTGGGAACCGCAGAAGCGGAGCCGAAGTGGCTAGGCAGTCACAGAAGCGAGGCGTGATCTCAAGGTCAGGTCCACAGAAGCAGACGAAATTCCACAGAAGCGGTATCGCTTCAGCGATCCATAGACCGCAGAAGCGGAAAATGGGATGGTAAGTGGAAGCCGTAGAAGCGGCACTTTGTCTGCATATGCGGGACCGAAAAAGCGGTCCCTTGTCCGCGGAAGCAGAAATGTCTGGACAGAAATACAAAAATTTCGAGGGTTTAATTTCATAAGTTTAAAAATCGATTGAGAGCACGGAGAAGGCGATTTTTTGTGGGTTTTGAAGAGAAAATCATTGGGTAATGTTTCTTTGATCCCTTTTCATTATATTTCATCATTATATAGCTAAATACATCATTTGAATTCGAATTTAGGATAAAAAACTTGGTAATTTGGGGTAAAAGTTCATAGACCAAACTTTGAGACTTTGAGGGAGCATTTGACCTCCGATTTGGGATATTTTTATATGGTTAGACTCGTGAGAGTGCGAGTGTTCTAAAAATGTGAAAATTATCGAGATGTTGGATGGAGGGTTATTTTGGTCATTTTACCTATTTTCGCGCCCTAGCTTTAATTTCTATAGTGGAATAAGTTATTTGCAATATTATTTACAATATGTAATTGACTTGAATAGATTTGGGCCATTTGAAGTCGGATACTCGTGGCAAAGGCACAGTTTCTAGTGATATTGAGCAAGTTCGAGGTAAGTAGCTTGTCTAACCTTGTGTGGGGGACCTTTTCCCTTAGGACATGTTCTGAATATTTGGATGCCTCGTACGTGAGGTGACGAGCGCGTACTTGAGCAAATTGTTTTAAACCTGTTTCTACTTGGAGTATTTACATTGAGATTTTCTGTTTACTTGTTCATTTAAATTGTAGGTTTAGACCTTGCTAGCTTAGAGAATCATGCTTATCTGACTTACTTGCTTAATTGTTTAACTGTACTATTTGCACTCTATGAACCATGTTATGTTAGAAATTTCTATTACTTGTACTGGTTTAGCATTTATTCTAAGATTATGAGTTGTTGTTATGGTGTGCTTTAAATTGGGACTACGGGACGACTTCCCGGAAGATCCCCCTATACTTGACTTATTCTGGATTGAAGGCGCGGGATACCAAGAGATCCCTGACACGTGTTTCTATATATATATTGGTATACCAAGAGATCCTCGAGATACCAAGAGATCCCTAGTGCATATGATGAGGATACAAAGAGATCCTCGGGATACCAAGAGATCCCCGGCTATTATTCCTGGTTGAGAGCAGTATTTGCCTTGTATTGTTACCATTACTTTCTATTACTGTTTTCCTATACTTATCCAGTTTAGATTTTTACTGTAGACTTCATTTAGACTATTTCCGTTATCTTGTTATTATTTATTATGTTTACCTCAGTAGGGCCTTGACCTTTCCTCGTCACTACCCAACCAAGGTTAGGCTTGGCACTTAGTGAGTACCACTGTGGTATACTCATGCCCTTCCTGCGCATGCTTTTCATGTGCAGATCATCCAGGTACCTCCACTCAGTCGCATTATCAGTGAGGCAGGAGGATCACGGAGACTTCGAGGTAGTTCTGCTGCGTCCGCAGACCGACGAGTCTCCCTCTTACTCTACAATTAGTATTTAGTCTTCTTTCTTCTGGTTGTTAGACATTCTGATGTTTGGAGCCTCTACTGCACATTTCTATAGCTTGTGTTGTCCGTGAGTTTCCGGATCTTAGGGAGTTTAGTAGACTTGTGTTATTGAGTTGTACATGCCGAACGGCATACCGTACAGTTTTCTTCCAGTTAACTAATTTGGGTTATTCTATTTTTCCGCAATTATTATATTTTCCGCAATGTTTGGCTTACCTGGTGGTAGGGACTAGGTGTCATCACGACATGTTCACGGTTGGTGAACTAAGGTTGTGACAGGATCTAAGAGCATGATTTATAATGCATGTATGAACCCTAAGCATGGTTTCTATTGCACAATTAGGAATTTAAACCTAATAACATGTTTTCTTCCCTTAACAACTATAGCATGCATATTTACCCCACCCCTTTTCACTAGAGAACCCCAATACTTGTTTACAGCAAGTTATTACAAACCCACATTGAAATGAATTACATAAGTAGCAATGAAAATAGGAAGTTACAGTATAGGAAGCCTGATTAGGTCTTCCTCCTTGATTTATGTAAGAAATCACTTCAAGTGCCAAAATTGTTTCACAACTTTTCCTCATATCTAGGTGTGTCAGAGTTCCCTAAGGACCTCAAGGGATCCAGGGCGGTGCTCACACCCAGATTTCATAGCCTAGGCAGAGTAAGTACAGTGTGGAAAGGCCAGCTTTTATGCGTCCAAGTTCAGAGGGAGCTCAAGGGTCCCAAGGCAAGGCATACACAAAAGGGGCAGAATCTAGTGGTATAAGAGTAAGGTGAGAGTGCTTGACATAGATTCAAAAGAGTTGAGTTGGAAAACAGTTTTGGAACAACATGCTTGAAATAAGTTTTCAAAAAACAACAAAAGAATTGCCTAGGGAAAATAGTTTTTAAAGGAAAAGGGAATAGGAGCAACTACAATTTGGAACAGACCAGCACCCACAGAACAAATCTAAAAAATATTCCAACATTCACAAGAAGGGAAATAAGGGGTTGGGGACATAGAGGGCCCAAATTAGAAACACATAAACATGGCTGAGAAGAAGTGCATATAGACCAGCAAGTACAAAGAACAAGTTGGGACTGATTGGCCTTCAGAACACAAAAAAATTACTTCAAAGTGTTAACAAGGGAATCATGCTTGAAATTAGAGCAGTAATAAGACATAGAGACAAGGTGTGTGGGTAGTCATATTAGGGACATGGATTTATCCACTTTGTGTTAATCAAGTACATTAGGAGTCTATGATACTAACATGGCATGCTAGTGAGAGAAATAAACAAGACTCAAGTAAACATGTTGATTATACTTGAACAAGAGAGGATAGAACCTAAGCATGTTGAATAAAGAAGTAAACAAGAAAGGCCATTAAACACATGAGCCATTATGTCACACAGAAAGAGACATGGATTAACATACATGGAGCACATAGGGTTGAGTTTCAGAATTGAACTAGGAGCATACCAGTTGAGGAAGAAAAATGCAGAAAGTAAAGATAGTAGGGTTCCATAGTCTAGCCTTGGCTTTCAGCCGACTAGGCAAGTAGTTAGCACAAGTAACAGAGAAAGAAGAGAGAGTTTTTAGGTGTGTGTGTGTGCTTTTTGAACTAATTGTTCGTGCGTTGAGAGGTAAAACAAGAGTGTATATATAACACTTTAGGAGTAGAACTAATAAGGTAAAGAGAATCAGAGTTCAATCTATTAAGGATCAATCAACCAATAACATAATCAATTTCTATAGAGAAGTCTGGGAAATACCCCTTTATATTAGGGAATAGTCAATTAACAGGCATAATAAAGTTCAATTAAGGTAATAAATCAAAACCATACCATATAGGGAGTCAGTAAGATCCCCAAATTACTGATAACTAATTAAGGCAAGTATAACCAATCAAGTCACAAATAAGGAAACAAGTAGAATCCCAACACACATTGATTTTAACAGGACAATCATTTGAATCAGTAAAAAAGTCTTATAGAATACTGATTTTAACAAGAAATATTTCTCTAAACCCTAACAGAAATTAATCACGCAAGGATCCCGAAGAATACTGATTTTTTAATAGGGAAGATTGTTCAAACCCCAAATAGAATCAGTTAATACATTGGGTTGATAGAAAATGACATAATGGAGAACATGTGAAATAAAAATGAGTGCAACAAACAGAAACATCCAGAATTCACGCATATATAAGAAAATCATTCGAGATAGTGAATAATACTTTGTTTAAACACCAAAAAGTTAGAAAAATCTGATATGAACCCTAATTTAAAAAAGAGCAAATGAAGTCAAAATAATTAATCAAACCAAGAGTTTTTTTTATTATATAAAAACACCCAATGATACTCGAATAACCACAGATCTATAGAGATCATAGAAGATTCGAACAATAGTGAAACTAGGGTTTTCAGAAAAATAGTAGAGATGAAGAAAAATTAGTTAAAACTCATAGATATACCTAGATCTAAGATATATCTAAAGAAAAGTGGAAAATGTCAAGATCTAGGGTTTCAAAGAACTCTAAGAAGATGAGAAAACTTTAGAACGTTACCAGTTTTAGCTGGAAAAGTCATGAATCCTACTTGAACAGCCAAGGATTGACGGAAAATGGCAAGAAAGACCATGGATAGACTCTTGGAGAGTTTTGAACAAGACCTGGACTAGATCTCTTCAAGATCCTTCCATGAAATCACAAAAACGAGTAACCAGGATACATAGGAGACAAGAATATATCTCAAACAGCCATCGGAATCCATGGATCGAGTGAGGATTGAAGGGATTAATGACCCGGATTTTCCACCCTCGGTAGTCGTGATGGCGCTTACTGATAGGAGCTAGGCAAGCTAACTTAATTATTAACTTTTTAGGCAAATATCGACAATATTAAGGCAATGAAACATTTATTATAAAAGCGAAAGTCTTAAATATAAATAACTAAAAACAAGTGCAGAAATTCAATTACAGCCTCTACCCAAGACTGGAGTCACTAACTCACGAACGTCTACAGAATACTAAATATAGAGTCTGAACAAAATACAATACTGTTTGTTCCGGTACAAGGGCAACAAATAAAATAAAGATAGAAGAGACTCCGGGCCATGCGAAACTTATTAAGGCTACCTCGGGATCTCTGGACTGAAGTCAGCTCCTAACCAACTACTGTTGTCCCAAAGCTGCTACTACGGTACTGCGATCTGTGCAAAACGATGCACAGAGTGTAGCATCAGCACAACTGACCCTATGTGCTGGTAAGTGCCTAGCCTAACCCAGGCAAAGTAGTAACGAGGCTAGACCAAACTACCAGATAAACCTGTGTAGATATATATACCAGTACAACGAAATAATGACGGAAAGTAAACAATTAAAGTTGGGAGGGGGAACATGCTTATGGGGTAGCAGATAAAACAGAATATCAGGAATAACAAAGAAACTACATCTGATTTCTTCTAACACAGAATAAAGGAAAACAAGCACTTTCTCTTGTTTCAATTTCCTCTCGTTGCAGGCATGCAACACGATCCCATTTCCTCATATCACGTGGCAGGCATACCAATCAATCCCATTTCATAATATCCCGCGGTCGGCGTACAGCATGATCACATTTCATAATATCTTGTGGTCGGCATGATACACGATTCCATTCATAATATCTCGTGGTAGGTGTGCCACACGATCCCATTCATAATATCTTGTGGTCGGCGTGCCACATGATCCCATTCATAATATCTCGTGGTTGGTGTGCCACACGATCCCATTCATAATATCTGATGGTCGGCGTGCCACACAATCCCATTTCTTCCAACACAATACACAATATAATCTCGGCAAGGGAGAAATATGTTATAATAAACTATCCCGATAAGGGAACAAGGTAATATAATAAACTATCCCGACAAGTGAGATCCAACTATAACCAAACTCATTCAATTTCTACTTAACATAATTAAGTCCATACATAGTCTCAGCAATTACTGGCTTAGTGTTTAAGATTTCCAACCCAGTTCTCTTAAACAACAATTAAGAATCCGATAGTTTAGAAATTTAGGATTCACGGTCATGCTCGACTCCAGTGCATAGATACTCGTCACCATGCCTATACACCGTATTCGACAATTAGCAAATAAGACTCTACTTCTATTCCCTCAAGCCAAAGTTAGACCAAACACTTACCTCAAATGCTCCAAACTCAACTCAAGCCTCTAGAATAGCTTTACCCCTCGAATTCACCACCAAACTGCTCGAATCTAGTCACAAATTGCTTGAATGTATCAAGAAATGCTAATTGAATCAATTTGAATGCATGAAATTGAATTTCCCAAAGTTTTACTCAAAAATTCCCAAAATGTCCCCGGGCCCACATGGTCAAAAACTGAGGTTCGAACCAAAACCCGATTACCCATTCTCCCTATGAGTTCATATCTATGTTTTGTTTTGAAATCGAACCTCAAATTGAAGTCCAAATCCCCAATTTTAAGAAAACCTAAGTTCTATCCAAAACCCCTATTTTCACCCATGGAAATCCTTGATTTTAAGATAAAAATATGTTTAATGATGTTAAAGATTGAAGAAATTAAGTAAAAGTTGACTTACAAATGATTTGGAGAAGATAGGTTTCTTTGAAAATCGCTTATGGAGTTTGGGTTTTGAAAGAATGAAGAAAAGAGGGTTAAAATTCGTCTAAGTATGAAAAATTGCAAGCCTCAGATGTGGGAATTGCGAACATGGGTTTGCAATTGCGAATCCAGCAGGATTAGGAAATGCAAGGAAGTAGTTCACATTTGCGAACACTGGGCAAAGTAGGAAGTTTCGCATATGTGAGCTGATATGTCGAATTTGTGACCAGCTCTAGTTCACATTTGCGACCCAGATGGTCGCATTTGCAACCCAAGACAGAAATTCCCTTTTTTGCATTTGCAATAAGGGACTCGCATTTGCGAGAATTTCTTCGCAAATGCAAAGATACCAGAATTGAAGGATCAGATTTTTCTAAAGTTCAAAAATACAACTCGACACCTATCCAAAACTCACCCGAGCCCTCGGAGCTCCAAACCAAACATGCACCCAACCTCAAAAATATCGTACGGACTTACTCGTGTGATCAAATCGACAAAATAACATCATATACATAGAATAAAGCCTCAAAACACATGATTTTCTTCCAAGCTTCATAAACATTCAAATTAGGAATTATAGTCCGAAACACGTCAAATGACGTCCGATTTCGACCAAATTTCATAAGAAGCGCTTTAACCACATATAAGACATATACCGGGTGCCGAAACCAAAATACGGGCCCGATACCAACACTTTCTAATCCATTTTCATTTCAATTTTACATATAAATTTCAGGAAAAAAAAAATTTCTTAAAATTCATTTATTGGGCTCGAGACCTCAGATTTTGATTCCGGGCATACGCCCGAGTCACATATTTTTCTACGGACCCTCCGGGAACGTCAAATCATGGGTCTGGGTCCGTTTACCCAAAATGTCGACCAAAGTAAACTTTAATCATATTAATATCAAAATTCATCAATGTTTACACAGAATTCATATTTAAGCTTTCCGACTACGCGCCCGGACTACGCACGCTAATCGAGGCAAGTAAAAATAAGGTTTTCAAGGCCTCTAAAGTATGGAATCAAAGAGAAAATAGGTGATAACCCTTTGGGTTGTCACATTCCCTACCTCTAAAACAACCGTTCATCCTCGAACGGACAGAAGAAAGAAGTACCTGATTCGGGAAATAGATGGGGATAACGGCTCCGCATATCTAACTTGGACTCCCAAGTCGATGCCTCAGGAGGCTGACCTCTCCACTGAACACGAACAAAAGGAAAAATCTTGGACCTCAGCTGATGAACCTGTCGGTCTAGAATGGCTACCGGCTCCTCCTCATAGGATAAGTCTTTGTCCAACTGGACGGTGCTAAAGTCTAACACATGGGTAGGATCATCGTGATACCACTGAAGCATAGATACATGAAAAACTAGATGCACGAGAGACAAGCTTGGCAGAAACGCAAGTCTATGCCACCTCTCCCACTTGATCAAGAATCTTAAACAGGCTAATGTACCTAGGGCTAAGCTTTCCCTTCTTCCCAAATTTCATCACACCCTTCATAGGAGACACTCGGATCAATACCCACTCACCAACCATGAAGGCCACATCTCGAATCTTACGGTCTGCATAACTCTTCTGCCAAGACTGAACTGAATGAAGCCTCTCCAGAATGATCTTGACCTTATCTAAGGCCTCATAAACCAAATCCGTACCTATCAACCGAGCCTCTCCCGGCTCGAACCACCCAACTAGAGAACGACATCGCCTGCCATATAAGGCCTCATAAGGAGCCATCTGGATGCTCGACTGGTAGTTGTTGTTATAAGCAAATTCCACCAAAGGCAAGAACTGATCCCACAAACCTCCGAAATCAATAAAACAAGCTCGGAGCATATCCTCCAAAATCCGAATAGTCCGCTCAGACTGATCGTCTGTCTGGGGATGGAATGATGTGCTCAAGTCCACCCGTGTGCCCAACTCTCGCTGAACTGCTCTCCAGAAACGTGAGGTAAACTTCGTGCCCCGATCCGAAATGATGGACACGGGCACACCATAAAGGCAAACAATCTCCCGAATATAAATCTCAGCGAGTCTCTTAGAAGAATAGGAGATGGTTACAGGAATAAAATGCGTTGACTTGGTCAGCCTATCCACAATAACCCATAACGCATCAAACATCTTCCGAGTCAACGGAAGTCCAATAACAAAATCCATGGTAATCTGCTCCCATTTCCATTGGGGAAGCTCAATCTTCTGATGTAAACCACCAGGCCTCTGATGCTCGTACATAACCTACTGATAATTCAAATATCGAGCCACATGTGAAACAATATCTTTCTTCATATTGTGCTACCAATAGTGATGCCTCAGATCCTGATACATCTTCGCGGCGCCCATGTGAATAGAATACCGAGAACTATGGGCCTCCACTAAGATCAACTCTCGAATCCCATCGACATTGGGCACACAAACTCGCCCCTACAATCTCAAAAAATCATCGCTATCTACGGTCACCTTCGTGGTACCTCCACGCTGCACTGTGTCTCTTAGGACACACAAATGGGGATCATCAAACTGTCGTTCGCGGATACTCTCCAATAATAAAGAACGAGCTACCGTGCAAGATAACACTCGGCTAGGCTCACAAATATCTAATCTCACCAATCGATTGGCCAAATCCTGAACATCTAAAGCAAGCGATCTCTGGCTGAACGGAATATAAGCAAGACTACCCATGCAAGCGGACTTCCTACTCAATGCATCGGCCACCACATTGGCCTTCCCCGGGTGATACAAGATAGTAACATCATAATCTTTCAACAACTCCAACCACCTTCTCTGCCTCACATTCAACTCCTTCTCCTTGAATAGATACTGAAGACCCTTGTGATCGGTGTACACCTCAGACGTCACACTATATAGTTATTGCCTCCTAATATTCAAAGCATGAACAATGGCTACCAATTCTAGATCATGAACCAGATAATTCTTCTCGTGGATCTTCAACTGCCTCGAAGCATAAGCAATAACTCGGCCAACCTGTATTAATACTGCACCAATCCAAATACGGGAAGCATCACAATAGACTGTATAAGACCCTGAACCTGTGGGAAAAACTAATATCGGTGTTGTAGTCAGAGTTGTCTTGAGCTTCTGAAAGCTCGCCTCACACTTATCCGACCATCTGAACTGGGCACCCTTCTGGGTCAATCTGGTCATTGAGGCTGTAATAGATGAAAACCCCTCCAAGCACGGACGATAGTAGCCTGCTAACCCCAAGAAACTTCGAATCTTTATAGCTAATGCTGGTCGAGGTCAGTTCTTGACTGCCTCAATCTTCTTGGGGTCCACCTGAATACCCTCTGTTGATACAACGTGACCCAGAAATGTAGCCGAACTTAACCAGAACTCACACTTTGAGAACTTAGCATATAACTGACTATCCTTCAGAGTGTGAAGAACCACTCTGAGGTGCTGCTCGTGCTCCTTATGGCTGCGGGAGTACTATAGAATATCATCAATAAAGACTATCATGAACAAGTCCAAATAAGGCCTGTACACTCGGTTTATCAACTCCATAAATGCTGTCGGGCCATTGGTCAACCTAAATGACATGACCAAAAACTCATAATGCCCATACCGAGTACGGAATGCTGTCTTAGGGACATCGGCTGCCCTAATCCTCAAATGGTGGTAGCTAGATCTCAAGGTTATCTTTGAAAACACCTTCGCACCCTCAAGCTAGTCAAACAAATCGTCAATACTCGACAACGAATACTTATTCTTGATCGTCACTTTGTTCAGTTGCCGGTAATCAATGCACATCCTCATCGAACTATCCTTTTTTTTCACAAATAACACTGGCTCACCCCAAGGAGAAACACTAGGTCTGATAAAACCTTTCTCTAGCAAATCTTACAACTGGTCCTCTAACTTCTTCAACTCTGGCGGGGCCATGCGATACGGCAGAATATAAATGAGCTGAGTGCTAGGAGCCAGATCAATATAGAAATTAATATCCTTGTCGGGCAGCATACCCGACAAGTCTGAAGGGAAAACCTTAGGGAACTCCCGAACAATAGGAACAGAATCAATAGGGGGACCTCTACGTTGGAATCATGAACATACGCTAGATAAGCTAAACACCCCTTCTCGACCATGTGTCGAGCCTTCACATATGAAATAACTCTGCAGGTGGTATGCCCTGGGGTCCCTCTCCACTCCAAATGGGGCAAATCTGGCAAAGCCAAAGTCACGGTCTTGGTGTGACAATCTAAGATAGTGTGATACAGGTATAACCAATCCATCCCTAATATGACATCGAAATCCACCATGTCTAAGAGCAATAAATCAACAGGGGTCTCAAGACCCTCAAACACTACCAGACATAAACGATGAATTCGGTCGACGACTATAAAATCACCCAGCGGTGTAGATATATTAATAGGAATACCCAGAGCGTCACTAGGCATGACCAAGTATGGTGCAAAATAGGATAACACATATCAATACGTAGACCCAATGTCAAATAGCACTGAAGCATCCATATCACAGACTAGAATAGTACCTGTAATAACTGCATCTGAAGACTCAACCTCTGACCTGGTTGGAAGAGCATAACACCGGGGTTGGGCCCCACCTCCCTAAATTATATCTCTGGAACGATCGGCTGCTGGCTTGAGCTCCACCTCTGTTATACATACCTCCACCTATATGGCCTCTACCCCCGCCTCTAGTTGGCTGGGTGGCCTGTGGATCAATTGGTGCCTGAATCATAGGACGTGGACCCTGCTGGTGAGAGCTATCCGAAGCTCGAGGGCAATACCTAGCAATGTCCCTCGTGTCGGCACACATGAAAAGCCCTCGACTGCTGAGAATAATGGAGTGGTGGTGTACTGATAGGTGTAGATGGTGAACTGAAGAGTTGCTGGTCAGAATAATGCGGTTGAGAACCACGACCACCTAGAGTACCATGTGAGACTTGAAGGGCTGACTTAAAGGGGCTCGGAGGATAGCCTCTACCATAAGAATCCCCACCTCCAGACGAGGTACCACTAAACCTACCTACATGATGGGGCCTCTTATCTGACCCTTGATCACCTCCCCGTGCAAGAGCCATCTCAACTCTATAGGCCGCATTGGCCGCCTCCTAAAAATAAATCTCACTCCCAGCTCCCAAAGCCATATGGAGACGGTTCGGCTGATTCAAACTATCAATAAACCTCCGTACCCTCTCTCTCTCAGTGGGGAGTATCACAATATCATAGCGAGCTAGATCAATGAACCGGGTGTCATACTGTGTGACTGTCATGGAGCCCTGCTAGAGGCGCTCGAACTGCCTGCGAAGAGCCTCTCACTGAGTAACAAGGAGAAACTTTTCCAAAAACAACTCTGCAACTCAAAGAATGGCGACCCTACTGGTCTGGCTAAACAATAGTCTCTCCACCAAGTCTTGGCGGATCATGCTAGACAACAGGTGGCAAAGTCCGGAGAACCTCATGGCAGCTATACAAAAAATCCTGGTGGTCCTCTGAATAAGAACCACTGAATGTGGTGGTGAAGAGCTTGGTAAACCCATCCAGCCTCCATAAAGCATCTGCAGACATAGCCACTCCATCGCTGGTCTGAGTCATAATACCCGACTAAACATCCACAGTTGGCTGAACCATTGGAACTTGAGCCTGGAGAGCTACCTGCTCCGGAGTACGTGTAGCAGGAGTCTGAACTCCTCCTCCAGCCTGGGAAGTGGCTGGTGCTAGTGGAAGGAAACCCGCTCGAGTGACGCTTTCCATAAGGCCTACCAATCTGACCAGAGCATCCTGAAGAACTGGGGTGGCAATGAACCCCTCTAGGACCTGAGTTGGGTCCACCGGAGCTGTTGGGGCTGGAACTTCCTCATCATAATCAACATGACGCTCCATCTATGGGACTGTTGCCCGGGGCTGAACTCTGCCCCTGCCTCAGCCTGTGGCACGACCTCGGCCTCGCCCTCTGCCAATCGTAGGAGCTACTGCTGGGGGTTCGGGCTGTTGCGCGGTAGAATAGGAAGCACGTGTTCTCGCCATCTGCAAAAGAATAAAGGAGAAAGACAATCGGTATCTGAAAAATAAAATCGCACGACAAGAAAGAACAAAAGTGAAGTTTTCCTAACTCTGTAGCCTCCGGGGGATAAATACGGACGTCTCCATACCGATCCCTCAGACTCTACCGAGTTTGTCCGTGAGTTGTGAGACCTATGTAACCTAGTGCTCTGATACAAACTTGTCACGACCCAAATTTCCAACCATCGGGAGTCGTGATGGCGCCTATTGATAGGAGCTAGGCAAGCCAACTTAATTATTAACTTTTTAGGCAAACATAGACAATATTAAGGCAATGAGATATTTAATATAAAAGCGGAAGTCTTAAATATAAATAACTAAAAAAAAGTGCAGAAATTCAATTACAGCCTCTATCCAAGACTGGAGTCACTAACTCACGAACGTCTACAGAATACTAAATACAGAGTTTGAACAAATACAATAATGTTTGTTCTGGTACAAGGACAACAAACGAAATAAAGATAGAAGAGACTCCGGGCCATGCGGACGTCAGCAAAGCTACATCAAGATCTCTAGGCTGAAGTCAGCTCCCAACCAACTACTATTGTCCAAAAGCTGCTGCTCTGGCACTGCGATCTGTGAAAAAAGATGCATAGAGTGTATCATCAGCACAACCGACCCCATGTGCTGGTAAGTGCCTAGACTAACCTCGAAGAAGTAGTGACGAGGCTAGATAAGACTACCAGATAAACCTGTGCAGATATATATACAAGTACAACAAAATAATGGCGGAAAGTAAACAATTAAAGCTGGGAGGGGGAACATGCTTATGGGGTAGCAGATAAACCAGAATATCCGGAATAACAAAGAACTTCATTTGATTTCTTCTAACATAGGATAAAGGAAAACAACCACTTTCACTTATTTCAACTTCCTCTCATTGCAGGCGTGCAACATGATCACATTTCCTCATATCACGTGGTAGGCATACCACTCGATCCCATTTCATAGTATCCCGTGGTCGGCGTGCCACATGATCCCATTCATAATATCTCGTGGTCGGCGTGCCACACGATCCCATTCATAATATCTTGTGGTCGATGTGCCACGCGATCCCATTTATAATATCTCGTGTCAGCGTGCCACACAATCCCATTCATAATATCTCTTGGTCGGCGTGCCACACGATCTCGTTTCTTCCAACACAATACATAATATAATCCCGACAAAGGAGAAAGATGTTATAATAAATTATCCCGGCAAGGGAACAAGGTAATATAATAAACTATCCTAGCAAGGGAGATCCACCTATAACAAAACTCATTCAATTTCTACTTAACACAATTAAGTCCATAGTCTCAGCAATTACTGGCTTAGTGTTTAATATTTCCAACCCGGTTCTCATAAACAACAATTAAGAATTCGATAATTTAGCAATTTAGGATGCACGGTTATTCTTGATAACAATGTATAGATACTCATCACCATGTCTATACAGCGTACTCGTAAATTAGCAATTAGCAAATAAGACTCTACTCCTATTCCCTCAAGACAAAGTTAGACCAAACACTTACCTCAAATCCTCCAAACTCAACTCAAGCATCTAGAATAGCTTTACCCCTTGAATTCACCACCATACCGATCGAATCTAGTCACAAATTACTTGAATGTATCAACAAATTCAAATTGAATCAATTTGAATGCATGAAAATGAATTTCCCAAAGTTTTACTCAAAAATTCCCAAATCGCCCACGGGCCCATGTGGTCAAAACCCGAGGTTCGAACCAAAAATCGGTTACCCATTCCCCCACGAGTTCATATCTATGTTTTGTTTTGAAATCGGACCTCAAATTGATGTCCAAATCCCCAATTTTAAGAAAACCTAAGTTCTACCCACAATCCCCATTTTTACCCATGGAAATCCTTGATTTTAAGATGAAAATATGTTTAGTGATGTTAAAGATTGAAGATACTAAGTAAAAATTGACTTACAAATGATTTGGAGAAGATAGGTTTCTTGGAAAATCGCCTATGGAGTTTGGGTTTTGAAAGAATGAAGAAAAGAGGGTTAATATTCGTCTAAGTATGAAAAATTGCAAGCCTCATGTATGGGAATTGCGAACATAGGTTCGCAATTGCGAACCCAGCAGGCCTGAGAAATGCGAGGAAGTAGTTCGCATTTGCGAGCACTGGGCAAAGGGGAAAGTTTCGCATTTGCGAGCTAATATGTCGCATTTGCAACCTACTCTAATTCTCATTTGCAACACAAATGGTCGCATTTGCGACCTAAGACGGAAATTCCCTTTTTTGCATTTGTGATCAGGGACTCGAATTTGCGAGAATTTCTTCGCAAATGCGAAGATACCAGAACTGAAAGATCAGATTTTTCAAAAGTTCAAAAATGCAACTCGACACCTATCTAAAACTCACCCGAGCCCTCGTGGCTCCAAACTAAACATACGCCCAACCTCAAAAACATCGTACGGACTTACTCATGGCATCAAATCGCCAAAATAACATCATATACATAAAATCAAGTCTCAAAACACATGATTTTCTTCCAAGCTTCATAAACTTTCAAATTTGGAACTTATAGTCCAAAACACATCAAATGACGTCTAATTTCAACCAAATTTCACAGGAAGCACTTAAACCACATATAAAACCTGTACCGGCCATTGGAACCAAAATACGGGCCTGATACCAACACTTTCTTATCCATTTTCATTTCAAATTTCCATATAAATTTCAGAAAAACAATTTCTTTTAAAAATTCTTTTCTCGAGCTCATGACCTCAGATTTCAATTTCAGGCATACGCCCGAGTCCCATATTTTTCTACAGACCCTCCGAGACCGTTAAATCATGGGTCCGGGTCCGTTTACCTAAAATGTTGACGAAAGTCAACTTTAATCATATGAATATCAAAATTTATCAATTTTTACACAGAATTCATATTTAAGCTTTCCAGCTACGCGCCCGGACTACGCACACAAATTGAGGCAAGTAAAAATGAGGGTTTTAAGGCCTCAAAAGCACAGAATGAAAGAGAAAACAAATGATGATCCTTTGGGTCGTACCACGACATCTAAGGTTAGGTTTAGGTCTCAGAGAGAATTGGAGAGGAAGGGATTCAAAGGCGTTTCAAATGAAAGAATGGGTAGGGTTTGGGAGGTTGTTGGATTAAAAAAGGAAGGAATTATAAGTGCCGTTAACGGCCATGATTAAGCGGGTCTTAGGTTGGATAGGCACAATTAGCATTTGGGTCAGGTGTTTTAACTAAAAATTGGGGTGGGATTGGGGTTTGATTTGGGCTACCATTGAAAGCCAATTTGGCCATAAGTTAAATAGCCACTTTTTCCTATTTGATTTATAAAAAATAGTATATAGTTTCTAAAAAATAAGTCAAAGTGCTAAAATGATTTATAATACATAATTAGAAATTTATAAATATAGAATCCAATTTTATGCATATAAAATATTTAAATTTTAAGAAGGTTAATATTGCAATTATGTAAAATTTAACTTTAAAATACTAAATGTAATTGCAAAGAATATATAAAAATTTCCTTAGCCATATTTTGGAATAAATATAGAAGTCCAATAGATGAGTTATCAAAACAATAATTATTTGGGATTTTATGGATAAAAAAGGGGAAAATAAATCGACTTAAAACCTTAAAATTATGGAAAAATAGTAAAACCTTGGACATGCTTATATATGCATATATATGCTATTTTGAGGGTATTTTTTTCATATTTAAAATATATAGGTAAAAATTGGGTATCAACAACTTCCCTTCTTTAACCGGGAAGGATGAAAGAGTTTTCGGGTAAAGAAACTATGGCCAATTTTAACCGAGCAAAACGATTTGGGAAGATTTAGGCTGCACCCTACTTTCTGAGGTGCCTACATATCCCTGGTTCTACGGGAATCAGTCCATGTGTAGTTCAAGATCCATCGGCTGTGTATACCGACGAAGACCTTTCAAGAACGGTCGCAACATCTAGGGCTGGGAAAGTGAATGGTTTATGGGAATGGTTAGGTTTGATATGACTGAGAGAACATGAGCGGGATCGATCGCGCTGGGATAGCCGTTGCTCGCTATTTCACCTGCAAATAGAAGCAATACAAGAGTATACTGTGCATAAATTTAAACATGATGCAAATTTTGATTGGACCATGAATGTTGTCTTCGGATGATGAGGATGATGTCCTTAGACCATGATGTCCTAGGCCATGAGTTGTATTGATACACAACCCAAAGACCAAAAGATATATGACGTAAATATGGAAGTGACGTAGGATAAAAGATAAAATTATGGAACTTACAAGGAGATTAGACCCCAAGATTGGAAGTGCAAGCAACCATGGATATATTAAATACACAACCTCAAGAGCAATAATCAAGTAACATAATCTATCACCAAAGATAGACGATTACTTACAAGGAGAAATTATCCTTGAAGCAATCAAGACAAGTTCTTGGTAGAACTTAAGGAGAACTATCCTAAACTCTAAAAGATATGAATATATTACATATAACACTCAAAATAATCTGCTTTTACAATGAAAGAGTTATGGCTATTTATAGAGCCATTTCAACTACTCTTTACCAAACTACAAGTATGAAAACAAATACTAAAATGGTCTTCAATGGTGGCTACATGCAATCTTCATCAATGGAGGCCTTAAAGACATCCAAGAAATCTTATGGTGGTCTACAAATATTGTCATGCCATCTAAATACTTGCTACACATTTTAAATGAGTTCAAAAGAGCAACTCAATTCAATATTTTCCACCAAGTATGAATGATTGAATCTCTTATATTGGAAATCTCGACAGATTGGTGCAGTCTTGGTAGAAAGTCTATAATTTTGTCTAGGAGTGTTGAAATTGCACAATTTTTGATTCTTTTAAAAGAAGACATTTGAGGCTACACCTTTGGTAAGTTTCATAGCTAAATTTATTGTATTCTGTTCCAAAACTAATGTCAAATTGGACTATTGTGATTATGTCCAGATTTGTACAGTTGTAGCTTGTATGGCCATAGCTTGATGTCTGAAGCTCCAAATTAATAAATGTTTGTCTTATTAAAATCTAGACTTTAATATCTTTAATCATAATGAATTTGGTATCCCAATTTGATCAATACTTGAACAGATTAATATATGAAATTGGGCCATTGTTTAGATAGTTTTTTGAATGTTGGATAGTATTGAGTATCAATCCTTTGCTAAAATTCTCACAAAGTATTCACAAAATGTTGCATGCCATTTGATTAAGAATCACGAGTATCTCCATTTAGGCTCACTTGAGATAAGTGTATAAATTTTGGATTCTCATCCACACCTATGACTCCCGCTCTCATGTCAAGTAGCTTCTTTACCAACCCATGCATTACTTCTTGAGCTTTTCTAGCTTTAGATCTCGTGATTGGTCCTGATGGTAAATATAGATCCTTGATTGAAATTTCATCGAGCGTGCTCGTATCATTCTCCCGGTCTTCAAAAGAATTTGTCCTCGAATATTCACCTACATCAAAGGGAGAAAGATCAGGGACATTAAAAGTCACACTTACTTGGTACTCACCTGGCAATTCGATTTTATATGAATTATTGTGAGCACGTGATTTTTGCCCTATATATGAATTATTCCAAAAAAATTCAAACAAAATGATCTTTCTCTATTTTTACAATTTTTGTGAATTTTGTGTTAATTGTTGCATTTTATTTGTGCATCTTAATTCGTATGAAAAAATATAAAAATACGCATTTGCATCTAGGATCTAATTTTATATTTTAGGATTGATTAGGAGTTAATTTGTTTTAGAACAAAATATAAGAAAATAACAAAAATGATACTTTTTACATTTTAGTTTAAATTTGTATTTTAATTAGGAATTTATTAGGAAATCTAATTTTAGTGCAATTTGATTGTGATTGTTATTTTAGCATTTTTTGTAAAATTCGAAAAAATAATACAAAAATATAAAATGAAAATAAATAAAAGAAAAGGATTGATTAAACAGAAGAAAGATATCAGGCCAGCTTTTTGGGCAAAAAAATCAAGCCGAAAACCCCCTCCCTTTAAAATCTATTCCGGATCCAGCCCAATACCCCATATCCGGTTCACCCCCCTTTACTAAAATGACGCCGTTTGGAAGTCAATTAATCCTGGCCATCTATTTGCTTTAATCCAACGGCTCTCAATTAATATGGATATTACATAAAAATGTCCAAAAATCGTCATAACCCTAAAAGACTCACCCTTCTTCCTTGTACTGTTTGTCTCAGCCGCCTGCACCGTGCTCCGCTATCGGAAATTGCTTTACGGCGGCGGCCGGCGTCTAAATCCTCCCAAACTTACAACACTCAAGCACATCACTCTCCTCTTCTCGAATCAGAGCCTTGTTTCCCTTAAATCCCACTCAATCCCCTCAAATCGTGGAAACACTAGCCACCGCCGGCAAACGCTACCTATACCAAACCGCTCCAAACTCACACCAACGACTCCCCTAACTTCCCATAACCTAAATCCATAACCACCTTCCCTCGAATCTGGCCGAAATTTCCTAAATATCCATTTTCATTTTTCCGGCCAAAACCCTAAAATGCTCAAAGTGCATGCAATTGACACCAAAGAGTCCCTAGGCCTCCTTCATAAAGAATTGGTCACCAATAGAGCTCAAATGACCCTAGGCATGGTCGAGTTTGGATATAATGTGACTGGCCTGATTTTTCTTTCACCAGTAAGTTTTTTTAAGGTCTTTTAGTTCTTTGTTTAGTTGTAGGAATTAATCTCGCTTTCATTATTACTTTTTATTTATGATCCGAGTTGGGTTTTGGGAGTCAGTGATCCTATTTGCTTTTATTTTTGTTCATCTCATTCCATCTGAGTTCTTTTAAATTACAATCATGAATAAGATTTCTTTGGAGTTACGTCTGTGGTGGAATGATTTAGGAGGCGAAGGGCAAGATGAAGTCAAGAAATATTTAAAAGGTCTTACCGATTTGCTAGAAATTGTGCCTCGGGGAGATATTATCAGAGCGCTAGTGACGTGTTGGGACCCGGCACACAATGTGTTCCATTTCTCAGACTTCGAGCTTACCCCAACACTAGAAGAAATGGCTGGGTATAGCGGGAAAGATTAGGTTCCTTTAAAAGACAAATACTTAGTGGCCCCGAGAATTGTAGCCGTGCACAGATTTTTAGACTCTCTGAAGATATGTAGGACGGTTCACAATGCAGATTTGGAAAATGGCTTTTGCACCCCATACTTCATATACCATAGATATGGCCACATCGGGGGGTTTAATAACCCGGAAAGCAAGATATGTAGTAATGGAAACCGCCAAAAAATAGGAGGAGCATAGGCATGTCGCTTTCATGGTGGTTTTTCTGGGGCTTGTGGTATTTCTAAGGAAAGATGAAAACATTGACATAAAAATAGTCGGGGTCGTCAGTACTCTAATGACACATGACAAAAACACTCTTGCACCTATGATATTAGCCGATATCTTCCGCGCTCTTACAGCGTGTAAGGCAGGGAAAGACTTCTTCGAGAGATGCAATCTACTGCTGCAAATATGGATGATTGAGCACCTATGCCATCATCCTCAATTTTTGAGCTATGGATCTCTAGAGAAAACATCCATAGAAGAGTTCTACACGAGGATTAAAGGGGTCAATTTGCCAAAAAGATTCATGGGTTGGACAGCATACTTTCGGTCCCTCAGTGCTAGTCAAATAGAATGGATGTTTGGATGGCTGCCTGTTAGTGAAATCATATACATGCTACCAGCAAGGCCGTATATTCTCTTGATGGGTCTCAAAAGCATAAATCCCTATGCTCCATATCGGGGTTTAAGGCAGATCGGAAGATGCCAGATAGTGCCGAAGGACGGTGATCTTAGTACTCAGGTAGTTGAGATTAGTCCTGCCGGACAATTCCCTGAAGCAAAAGTCTGCCAAATTTGGAATGAAGGCCAATACTTAAAGTCAGATACTTGCGTAAAGGATCGGGCCAAAGGCGAAGTGTCACCCGAATACTCTGCTTGGTATAGGAGAGAATGTGAGCATGAAAGACCAGCTAAAAGACCTCACATCCAGGAGTTTGCCGAATCGCCAAGAGAACAATAGGCTTGGCTAGACAAAGAGAATGAGTACAGGGCAAAAATAAGTGAGATGGAAACTCACACCAACGACTCCCCTGACTTCCCTCAACCTAAATCCATAACCACCTTCCCTCGAATCTGGCCGGAATTGCCCAAATATCTATTTTAATTTTTTCGGCCAAAACCCTAAAATGCTCAAAGTGCATGCAATTGACGCCAAAGATCACCTGGGCCTCCTTCATAAATAATTGGTCACCAATAGAGCTCAAATGACCCTAGGCATGGTCGAGTTTGGATATAATGTGACTGGCCTGATTTTGCTTTCACCAGTAAGTTTTTTTTAAGGTCTTTTAGTTCTTTGTTTAGTTGTAGGAATTAATCTCGCTTTCATTATTACTTTTACTTTATGATCCGAGTTTGGTGTTGGGAGTCAGTTATCCTATTTGATTTTATTTTTGTTCATCTCATTCCATCTGAGTTCTTTTAAATTACAATGTGAAGTTGTTTGTTTGTGCTTTATCGTTATAGTTTGTTGTTAGTAAGTCAGTAGGGCTTTGTTGCATTTAATTAATTTTCTTAACTAATTTTCTGATGGTTTGAATTTCTGATTGTAGTCGAGTGCGTAATTCTTGTTTGCCATTAATGATCTAATTCAGTTCAATTTCGTTTGAACCACTAACTTGTTTGGTGAATTAGCTTAGTTTAGACTAATAACTCAGTTAGATTAAGATTTCATGTTAGTTTATGTATACGGTCCGTTTGGATTTTAGCTGAACTTCCTTTTACTTTTGGGTAATTAACCATGGTTAAGGGACTGGGTTAATTAATGCTAAATTAGAGTAAATTTCATAATGGGTAAGGGCACTAAGGGTAATTCACCAAAGGAATCTGATAGTAACAAAATTTAGAACTTACTAGAAACTTCTAGATGTGGGTTTTAAGGTGCATTTAGGTAAAATAAAGGTGTAATTTGAGTAACAAGTCAGGGAATAAAGGAACAAAGTTGAAAATAAAGAGGGACTGAGAGTGTAAACAGAAATTGAAGGGATTTCCTCATTTTTGCCTATAAAAGGGCATTCTCATGCCTTGCAAAACAAGTTTTAGACCCCTGAAAATTTCTAGAAGTTTTTCAGCCTCCAAAATTCCCCCAAAAGCTCTCTCTAATTTTTAGATCTAGATTTGAAATTCAACATTCAAAAAGCCAAAAACAATAGAAAATCAGTAGAAAAACCAAAAATAGTCACTGTTTCATTGGAAGTTTCATTTTAATTTCAGCTTTCATAGTTCTAAGTTTGGTGTTTGAGGTTCAGAGGTCATTTGGAATAATTCCGAGTAGATTCAGGGTGTTTTTTTAGTTGAGTTTTGATCTACTGAAGTTTTCTGGTGTTTTTTGAGTATTGAGGTGTCCCTGGTTGGTTGAGAGTTTAGTTCTGATCCACAAGTTGATTCTGCTGTTACTGTGTTATTAATTCCCTGTTGATTTGCTGAAATTGCTCCTGAACTATTATTGTGGCATTGCTATTGCATAACTACTGCTGATCTCTCGTTATTCTTATCCTATTTCATTTTCCAGGTACACACTTGAATTCACTGATGTAATCTCATATTGGAGCAAAATAAAGTAGAATTTCAGACTTATCTTCACATGAATGTTTGTAATGATACTCAGTCCAATAATGTGAATGTTTGAATTATGTTGAAGTAGGAATTGTACAACTTAGGGCTGCTTCTTTTGGTTAGAGCCTTTTATATTTGTAGTAGACCGATGGACCGTTAAAAATGGAGAATGTTTATCTAATTTTGTTTAGTTCTATAGTTCAATATTTAAAGTTAGAATAATGGCTGGAACAAGAAATCACTTCTAGGCTTATGTGAGCTAATAGTTGAAAATGAGTTGAGAAGAGTTATGTCTTCTCATTGATGATTACAATAGTTTCACCTATGAAATCACAAACCGCTTGAACACTGATTTATTAATACTAGTTGAGTTAATTCAAAGATAAGTAATCCATTTTATGTAGTACAATCATTGATTTCAGCTTTTTGCTTGCCTAGTGTATCTAAGAGTTCACCAGTAATTAAATAGGTAAAATACTGAGTGTTAAGTTGAAATTTGAGTGATCATTGTTTCATCAATTTGAGTACCTTGAATATTTTGAAAAGGTTTCAGTGATGATTTGTCCAAAATTGATTTGAGGTTGGGTCTGGTTAATGTTTTAGGGCAGTTTGGGCCTCAATACCTTCATAGACGGCCCAGATCCTGTCCTGAGCATATGTCCACTTGTACCTCGGCCATCAGTTCGCAAATGGCTTAGGTTCTGTCAAACTTCTCAAATGGTTCATAGTTGAATTATCGCATATCCGTTTTGTCTTTTCCTGGGAATCGAACTTGGCCTAGACGCCCAACGTCTGGGCCTGTCTTTGCCCACATTGGGCCCAAATAACTTTCTTTCAAGGAACTGGCATCCAGGCCCAGTAGCAAGTTCGGAATTTCGAATTGATTAGCATTTCTTTTACTTTTAGAGACAAATTGAGTAGAGAATTGTAAGTTGTTCTGGGATTGACCTTTAACTAAAATGTGACGAGCGTCGCCGAATAAAACTATAAATTGCGAGTCCCTCAATAAATATTGTATTAATTTTAGAAACTCGGGAGGACTGTTTAACGAATTTCACGGTCTTCCCCAAAGATAATAAACACGTAATTGCTTTAGGTGCGTATTTTAATAAAATTACCTTCCTAAATACGGGTGCACATTTATGTGACCCAAATCTAAATCTCAACGAAGTAGAAATATGTCAAAAGCCACGGGTGCACTGGTGCGACGTGGTTCAAGATACATTTTCACGACGTTGCAATTCTTATTAAAAAAAATACTAATAATAAAACTAAAGTGGGTTATTAATAAAATGCACATAAGTTAGAACATGTTTTTGAAATCAGATAAAATCAAATACAATAGTTGAGCGACCGTGCTAGAACCACAGAATCCGGGAATGCCTAACACTTTCTCCCGGGTTAACAGAATTCCTTACTCGGATTTCTGGTTCGCGAACTGTTAACAGAGTCATAATCTCATCGGTTCGGGATTCAACCGGTGACTTGGGACACCATTAATCTCCCAAGTGGCGACTCTAAAATTTAATAATAAATCCCATTCCGATTGTCCTTTAAGTAAAAAAACTTCTTTTATGCCCTCTTGGGTGTAGGTGAAAAAGGAGATGTGACAGCTCTGGCAGAGCTGTCACACCTCCTTTTTCACTACACCCGCAAGGGCATAAAGGAGTTTTTCCACTTAAAGGACAGTTGGAACGGGATTCATTTATTAAAGGATTCAGAGTCGCCACTTGGGTAATTTATGGTATCCCAAGTCACCGGTTTAGAATCCCGAACTAATGAAATTATGACTCTGTTAATAGTCCGCGAACCAGAAATTCGAATAAGGAATTCTGTTAACCCAGGAGAAGGTGTTAGGCACTCCCGGATTCTGTGGTTCTAGCACGGTCGCTCAACTGTTATATTCGGCTTAATTATCTGATTTTAAACAATTATGAACCTATGTGCAAATTTTAACTTTGAATCGCTTTTATTATTATTATTATTTTGAGAGAATTACAATGTCGTGAAAACATGTCTCTAATCGCGTCACATAAATGCACCCGCAGTTTTTGACACATTTCGATTCCGTTGAGATTTGGATTTGGGTTACATAAATGTGCACCCGAGTTTAGGAAAGTAGATTCTTAAATACGCGCCTAAAGTAACTACGCGTTTGCACTTTTAGAGGGCCATGGAAAATTCAACTAAATGGCACACCTCGATTTCTAAAGGATTAAAATTAACTAAGTGAGGTCCATGATCTTTGAGATTATTGCGAGGCCAAAGGTTACGGAAATCACTTTGGGGATGAAGTATTCTAAACATCCCGTTCGCATTAGCAATTACACATACGGGCAGTTCATTCCAACTTATGTAAAATCAGTAATCGTTGGAAAACCATGTATCATATAGCTCAGCGATACCTCTTAATCAATAACAACATGCTAGCAGAATTAACTTCACTACTTGCATTGGGCCAAAGTAAGCAAATTAATCAGTGATGTCTTTCCAGCCTAAATTATAGGGAACGAAACTCCCTAGTTCCAAATAAAAAGTAGAATCTTATCCAGTTGATGTAGTTAGCAAAAAACTTGAAACATACAATAAAAAAAAAATCCAAAAACCTAATAAACATAGACCAATGTAATAAACAAAATGGCATGGCAAATATCTCGTGGATTCCAATTTTTATTACACAAAACTAAGAGGCAATATTCAACAATTTAAACCAAATTTCCATAAGCTTTACTTAAACTAATCATGAGCGCATTCGAAAGCTTAAACAGACATAAACTATAAAATTATAAGTTCAGCAAATATCTAACAATAACTTATAATCATGTAGCTTAATAAATTTGAAGAAAAGAGGAAAGATAAGAATGAACGTCAAATCAATAAACTTTCTTCAATATTCAAAAGGCGAATTTGTACAACACAGTATCGTTCTGACAGCCAAAGTGAAATTTCATCCACGGAATCCGGACCGAAAACCTCGTCGTTCGACTCAAAGTGCAATAACTTGTCAACTTTGGTATAAATCAACCAAATCGGAACTTCAAGCGGCTAAACCAACTCGACGGCTCTGGACCATTTTCTTGTCTTAGTCTTTAGGAATTAGGAATTGAAAAACCTGGATCTCAAAAGATGATGGCTGCTGGGAATTTTAGCGTCCCTTTATTTTAGGTGTAGGTACTATTATATAGAAGTATAGATTAAGTTTATATTTTGTGTATTTTGTCAATTAGTCTCTAGGTCTTTTTGTAAGTTCTTAGGGTCTTTTTATTTATTTTTGGTCCTAAAGAATAGTCTAGAAGGGTCCCTAGATTACACAATGCCTTTTAAAATAAGATAGAAATACTACACTATGCCAAAACTAATCTTAATTAACTAAACTAAACATGAAACTATTTATGTATTTTTGAAATTATCTAAGGATAAAAATAAGGTACTATTTTTGTATTATTTTTTTAAAATTTATGAAAAATACATAAACTAATATATTTTTTTGTAATTTTTATTTTTCTTATGAGTCTCATGATGAGTCTCATGATGGGTGGGTAATGTCTGTTCCCTTTTTTGCACTAACTCGATCATATGAATCTCATGATGGGTGGTTAATGGATTCTGAGTGATATTAGGCATCTCCGAAGCCTGTACTTCAATCCAGCGGGTATCAATGAGCTCTTGGATGGCCGTTTTGAAATGCCAGCACTTCTCTGTATCATTCCCTAGGGCACCTGAGCAATACTCACAATACACTGAATGGTCCAGGTTCCTTGGGGGAGGATTTGTAAATTTGGGTTCAATTGGATTTAACATGCCTAACTATCTCAATCTGTGAAATAAGCTGGTATAAGATTCTCCTAACTGAGTGAAAGTCTTCTTCTTTTGCAACCTATCATTCTTGGCAGCAGGGTTGGGTCGAAAACCGGGTCCAGTGGGGTTTTTGTAGGCTCACGAAGGTGGGTATGTGTTTTGAGTGTGGTAGGTATTTTGTGTGGTGGGTGCACGCCATGGTGCTTGAGGTTGAGGATATGTTTGGGCGTGGTGGACGGAGAAGTGGGGAACTGGAGGTGGATAGTAGTGTTGTGGCGGGCCATATGGGCTGTGTGGGTAAGTTTGGGGATGGGGGCGTAGTTGATGATAATATGGTGATGGACCCCTGGACCAAGCTCTTGATTCTACTACTGTAACATCTTCCTTTTTCTTGTTTCCCAATACTCCTCCAGTGCCGTTCTGGATGGCCTGGGTAGTTGCCTTAATCGCTGAATAACTCATAATATTGTTAGTCTTGAGACCTTCTTCCACCATACTTCCTATTTTCAGTATCTCATTAAAAGATTTTCCCACTGCTGACACCAGATGGCCATACTAAGTAGGCTCCAAAGCCTGCAAAAAATAATCGACCATTTCGCTTTCCTTCATTGGAGGATCAACTCTGGCGGCTTGTTCTCTCTACCAAAAACCATACTATCTGAAACTTTTCCCTGGCTTCTTCTCAATTTTGGTTAGTGACAACCAGTTTGGAATAATCTCTAAATTGTACTGAAAATGGCCTGCAAATGCCTGGGCCAAATCATCCCAAGTGTACAATCGGGCATGATCTTGCCGTGTGTACCACTACAAAGCAGCACCACTGAGACTTTGACTAAAGTATGCCATTAATAACTCATCCCTTTCTCCAGCTCCTTTCATATTGCTACAAAATCTCCGCAGATGTGCTACTGGGTCACCATGTCCATCATACAGATTAAACTTTGGTAACTTGAATCCCGCAGGCAATTGAACGTCAGGAAACAAGCACAAGTCCTTATAAGCGACACTCACCTGTCCTCCTAGACCTTGCATATTTATGAACAATTGTTCCAAGATTTTTACCTTTCGTATCATTTCTTCCTGCTCAGGGTTTTTAGAAGGCTTCTCTTCTTCAGCTGAGATATCAAGAAAGGGAGTATAAGGATATGTTTCTGGTGGTTTGAAGGTGGGTTCCGGTGGGTAGTAGTGGGTTTACTGAGTTTGAAACAGGGGTTCCCTAGAATATATTTGTAATGTGGCAGGTGGAGGAGCCACAAACACAGGAGTGGTTGGAGGTGGAGGGCATGGAATGTGCTTGGGTGAGGGAGGTGGTGGTGTTTGGGAAGTAGTTGTATAGTATTGCTGGTAAGTAGCGTAGGCCGGAGAGGAATTAACTGTAGGAGGATCTTGTGGCTGAGCTAATGGTGGGATGTAGGTAGGGTTAGCTGGGTAAGCTGGTAGTGGGTGTCCCTTTGCTCAAGCCTGGTACATTTCGGCCATCTGTTGCTTCAACTTATACATTTCCTCTTTCATGGCGGTGACATCCACAACTGCTTCCTCCCTAGATGGGTCGACGATGCTTGCTTCTAACTCTTGGTTAACCATTTTTGACTTATCTTTAGAGCGGGTGCTGTATGGGTGGGTTGCCAGAATGCCAGTCAACTGAACCACTTGCCTGGACTCATCATCAACAACAATGTTGTTAGCGGTTAGGGCATTAATCAAATAGAAAGCTGCATTTTTGGGGCATGAAAGCACCTAGGCAGTTAACGATTTCTAGCATGCATTTGCTCGACCGTTTGCGCCATTCTGGCTTTGACTGTGACATCTTTCTTTTATGCTTGCCTTGTTTATTTTATTTTGTCATAGTTTCTTTGTTGCAGATTTTCCCTTCTCTTTTGTTTTTCTTTTTCTCTCCCGTTTTCTTTTATTGCTCCGCTCTTCTTTTTATTTGAGTTTTTATTCTTACTGTATTTTCCTTTTTCATATGGCTATGGTCGTATCCTACAGGGATTGCCTACGCATCGTGCATATGCCTGAATCAGATCAAATGCAATACATGTAAAATAGAAATAAAATATTTTTGGAATTTTTAATTTTACTAATAGTAAGCATTTCAAATACAAGGACTCAAAACTGACACATGAAGATAACTAACAGACTCTAAATGATAAAACGGGCTACAAACTCCATCAACAACTATTCTACTGCAGACTGACTCGAAATGAAAATATAGACTCAAATAACTGATACATTCTAGTAAAAATACATACTCTAATGATGGTCATGAATACATTAAAGCTCCTGGTGCCCGCAGGACATCGTTCGGTCTCGCTGCGGGCCTATGTGCAAGTTCCCCTTGGAGTCTGTCTATGTCACTCATTATCTGTTTTACAAATATCATCACTGAGGCAAAGAAGGTATCTGAGTCATATTCTCCCACATTTGGACTTTTCTGGTGATGTGGTGAGCAATAGCTATAATTCTTTCTCTAATTATGCCTTTTTGCTGAAGCAACCACCCTATCTGTTCGACCCTGGCCTCCAAAGTCTATTGATTTCTCTCCTGGAGGGGTTTCAGATCCATTTCTAATTGTGCTAAAGCTTTATAGTAGTGTTCCCTTTCAACCTTGAACTATTTTGCTTGTTTGCTCATTTTGTTTTCTGTGGTAATGACCTTTTTCCTCAAATTGACTTAATTCTTTATTGATTTCTTCAAAGGCTTCCTCATCATCATATTCTACCTCGTCATCATACTCAATTTCTTGTTTAATTATTTCGGAGTTAGATTGGTAATCAAGACTGGAATATTTTATATGAATTATCATTGATTCTTTTCAAGACTTTGAATGGTCTATCTCCGCGCGGATGCAGATTGGTCTTTCTTTTAGTTGGAAAACCTTCTTTTCTCATGTGTACCCAAACCCAATCTCCTGGTTGAAATGCCACACGTTTTCTTCCTTTGTTAGCTTTCGACGCATACTGTCCATTTTTCTTTTCAATTTGTTGTTTTGCTTGTTCGTGATTTTCTTCATCATCTCAGCCTTCCTATTACCATCTAAGCTAACCAGATCTTTTACAGGTAAAGGAACCAAATCTAAAGGTGTCAAAGAATTAAAACCATACACAACTTCAAAAGGAGAAAAGCTGGTAGAAGAATGCACTGTTCTATTATATGCAAATTCAACAAAAGGTATACAATCTTCCCAACTTTTCAAGTTCATTGTAATCACAGCACGCAACAAAGAACCTAATGTTCTATTAACCACTTATGTTTGACCATCCGTTTGGTGATGACAAGAAGTAGAAAATAACAATTTAGTTCCCAATTTACCCCACAAAACCCTCCAAAAGTGGCTAATAAACTTTGCATCTCTATCGCTCACAATAGTTTTAGGAATGCCATGCAACCTAACAATATCCCTAAAGAACAAAATAGAAACATGAGTAGCATCATCAATTTTGTGACATGGTATGAAATGAGCCATTTTTGAGAATCTGTCAACAACAACAAATATGCTATCCATCCCCATTTTTGACCTAGGTAGTCCTAACACGAAGTCCAAAGATAAATCAATCCAAGGTCCACTAGGTACAGGTAAAGGTGTATACAACCCATGAGGCAAGAGTTTGGACTTTTCTTGCCGACATGATATGCATTGGACACAAATTCTTTTGATGTCCCTACGCATATGAGGCCAAAAGAAATGCTCATGCAATATGTCCAAAGTCTTTTGAACACCAAAATCCCCCATCAAGCCTCCAGAATGGGCTTCTCTTACTAGTAACTCTCTTAAAGAACACATAGGAATACATAATTTACATTCTCTAAATAAATAGCCTTCGTGTCTATAATATTTCCCAAAAGAAGTATCTCCACATGATTCAAATATTTAACAAAAATCATGATCTTTAGCATACAATTCTTTAATATGTTCAAATGCCAAAGACTTAGATGTAAGAGTTGAGAGAAGGGCATACCTGCGAGATAGTGCATCAGCAACTATATTTTCCTTACCTTGTTTGAATTGAATCACGTAAGGAAATATTTCTATAAATTCAACCCACTTGGCATGCCTTCGGTTGAGCTTTCCTTGTCCTTTCAAATGATTCAAAGATTCATGATCCGTCCGAAGAACGAACTCCTTAGGCCAAAGGTAGTGTTGCCATGTCTCCAACGACCTCACCAATGCATAAAGCTCCTTATCATATGTTGAATAATTTAATGTATCTCCTCCAAGCTTTTCACTAAATAATGCAATTGGCTTTTGATTCTGCCTCAGCGCAGCACCTATCCTGATACCTGATGCATCACACTCAACCTCAAAAGCTTTTTAAAATCTGGTAATTGCAATAATGGAGCAAAACAAAGTTTTTCTATCAACAAATTAAAGGCATTCTCTTGCTCCTTTCTCCACGTAAAACCCCGATCCTTCTTTATGACCTCAGTCAATGGTGCTGCAATAGAGCTAAAGTCCCTAACAAACCTTCGTTAGAAACTAGCTAAACCATGAAAACTTCGCACCTCGGTCACAGATTTTGGTGTTGGCCAATCCTTGATTGCCTTCACCTTTTCCTCATCTACTTCAATCGCTTTATTACTAACAACAAACAAGAAATATTACCTTATCCATACAAAATGTGCACTTTTTCAAGTTAGCATACAATCTTTCTTTTCTAAGCACTTCCAAAACACATTTTAAATGCTTTACATGTTCATCAAGACATTTGCTATAAATAAGAATGTCATCAAAATAAACCACAACAAACTTTCCAATATAAGCACATAAAAAATGATTCATTAAACGTATGAAAGTTCTAGGTGCATTAGTTAATCCAAAAGGCATCACCATCCATTCATACAAACCATGTTTAGTTTTGAATGCAGTCTTCTATTCGTCACCAAGTTTCATACGAATTTGGTGATATCCACTTTTAAGATCAATTTTAGAGAATATGCATGAACCATGTAATTCATCAAGAATATCACCTAGTCTAGGTATGGGATGACGATACTTTACCGTTATCTTGTTAACGGCTCGGAAATAAACACACATTCGCCAAGTTCCATCCTTCTTTGGCACTAAAAGCACTGGCACTGCACATGGACTCATACTTTCACGGATGTATCCCTTTGCTAAAAGCTCCTCTACTTGCCTCTGTAACTCTTTTGTCTCCTCAGGGTTGCTTCGATAAGCTAGCCTATTTGGAATAGACGCTCCCGGGATGAGATCAATTTGATGTTCAATTCCTCGAATTGGTGGCAATCCATTTGGAACATCCTCAGGAAAGATATCATTAAATTCCTGCAAAAGAGAAGAAGCAACACTAGGTAAAGGAATAGTTAGTTCATTAGCGCTCAAATAAGATCCTTTATACAAAAGAACCACAAGGTGTGACCTAGATTTGTAAGCACTCATACACTCTCTAGATTTGCATATAGGCTTATTTTGCTCTCTTTTACCTCAACTTCTTTTTCCTCAGAAATGTTTTTCATTTTCTCTTCCTTCTTTTTTTCTTGCTCATTGTGTCTCTCAATATTCACAAAACCATCTTTTCTTTCTCTCTCATTTAATTTTTTCTCTTCTTTTTTCTTAGGCTCTCTTTTTTTCCCCTTTTTCCTTATTCCCATGAGATTCTCTCAACTTCATTTGATCTTCAAAAACTTGCTTCAGTTTTAAAGGTAAAAGTGTCACCTTCCTTCCATCTTTTTCAAATGAATATCTATTCTTGTAACCATCATGCATTGCTTTCCTATCAAATTGCCATGGTCGGCCTAGCAAAATATGACATGCTTGCATAGGCATAACGTCACATAATACTTCATCACTATACTTCCCAATGGAAAATGGCACCATCACTTGCTTACTCACCTTCACTTTTCCACTATCATTTCTAGTCTAGATAGGCATTCAGATCACTCATCCCTTTAAAAGAAGGTATACATATCTTAATACTACCCAAATTCCTTCTTCATTCCTCACTACCCTCCGTGGTCTTCCTTCTCTTCTATCCCCTCCTTGACCATGTCTTACTATATCAACATAGTCATTTTCACTATCTTCTTCAATGTCATCAAAGTATTCATCACCAACCCGTGGTTGTGCACGTGGTTGTTCTTGCCTCCTTTCCTTCACTAGGACGCTTCACCTATTTTTATTTTCTTCGAGCCTCTCTTGCATATTATCTAATCTCATGCTCATCTTTGAAAATTCTTGGTGCATTGCTTGAAGTGCAACCAATATATCTCGATTGCCATTTACACTTTCTATGCTTTCAGAACCAATACCTGCGATTGACATTCTTATACAATAAATAAATAAAAATTTAGGACCTCACAACACTCCATCACGTATTTACACTCGCTCAATGTCACACAACCCTCGTGTTTGTCCCTCAATAATATTTTTTTTTTCTCTCCACTCAAGCCTTTTACTACTATAGAGTTTCCTTTTGTAGTTCTGCCAAGTAACTAAATCTGGATGACTTCAAAAGAAAGTTTATATTTTATAATTCTAACATAAAAAGCTCATGAGTTGACAAGAGATGAAACAATGATGCTGAAAAAAAGAAACAAAGGAAACAACAAAATTCAGCAAGAAAAGCTGAATACAAAGGATTGACTATATGGATTTAATTATAACTTGAGATACATGAATAAAATGATTTGATTTAGAGAGGAAAAAAAGATCACAATAGGTAGTATTTAAGTAAAATACTACTTGTTGAAAAAGAAGAATAGATGACTAAAAAAATCCAGAAACAAAAGACTGTTATAGATTATAGTATTTTTGGGTATATATTTTTTTGTTTTTTTTTGTTTGCTTTTTTTTTTTAAATAAAGAGATCAAAACTTGAACAAATATATACGACAATATAATCAACAAGGCTTTGATACCAAATGATGCGGAACCCAAAGACCAAAAGATATATGACGTAAATATGGAAGTGACATAGGATAAAAAATAAAATTATGGAACTTACAAGGAGATTAGACCCCAAGATTAGTAGCGCAAGAAACCATGGATATATTAAATCCACAACCTCAAGAGCAATAATCAAGTAACCTAATCTATTACCTAAGATAGACAATTACTTACAAAGAGAAATTATCCTTGAAGCAATCAAGACAAGTTCTTGGTAGAACTTAAGGAGAACTCTCCTAAACTCTCAAAGAGATGAATATATTTCATATAACACTCAAAATAATCTGCTTTTACAATAAAAGAGTGATGGCTATTTATAGAGCCATTTCAACTACTCTTTACCAAACTACAAGTATGAAAACAAATACTAAAATGGTCTTCAATGGTGGCTACATGCAATCTTCAACAATGGAGGCCTTAAAGTCATCCAAGAAATCTTATGGTGGCCTACAAATATTGACATACCATTTAACTACTTACTGTACATTTTAAATAAGTTCACAAGAGCAACTCAATTCAATATAGTATGAATGATTGAATCTCTTGTATTGGACATCTCGGCAGATTGGTGCAGTCTTGGTAGAAAGTCTATAATTTTGTCTAGGAGTATTGAAATTGTACAATTCTTGATTCTCTGAAAATAAGACATATGAGGCTACACATTTGGCAAGTTTCATAGCTAAATTCATTGTATTCTATTCCAAAACAAATTTCAAATTGGACTATTGTGATTCTGTCCAGATTTGTACAGCTGTAGCTTGTATGGCCATAACTTAATGTATGAAGCTCCAAATTAAGAAAGGTTTGGCTTATTAAAATCTAGACTTTAATATCTTTAATCATGATGAATTTAGTTTCCTAATTTGATCAATACTTGAACAGATTAATATATGAAATTGGGGCATTGTTTGGATAGTTTTGTGAATGTTGGATAGTATTGAGTATCACTCCTTTGCTCCAATTCTCACAAAGTATTCACAAAATGTTTCATGCCATTTGATTAAGAATCACGAGTATCTCCATTTAGGCTCACTTGAGATAAATGTATAAATTTTGGATTCTCATCCGCACCTATGACTCCCGCTCTCATGTCAAGTAGCTTCTTTACCAACCCATGCATTACTTCTTGAGCTTTTCTAGCTTTAGATCTCGTGATTGGTCCTGATGGTAAATATAGATCCTTGATTGCAATTTCATCGAGCGTGCTCGTATCATGTATGATAAGGGATTCGCAGACCATGAAATGATGTTCTCAGGCTATGAGGATGGTGCCTCCGAACCATGATGCCTTTGAATATTGATACTTAAAAAAATTGAAAGAGATACTCAAGCCATGAAATGGTGTTCTCGGGCTATAAAGATGGTGCCTCCGAACGATGACGCCTTTGGATGAGTTGGCGATATTTTAGCCCATGAAGGATGCAGTATGAGGTGATCTTTCAGCCTATGAAATGTAGTATGAGGCGATTATTCAGCCCATGAAATGTAGTATGTGGTGATATTTCAGCCATGCAATGTAGTATGAGGCGATCTTTCAACCATGGAGGTGCAGTGTGTGGCAATCTTTTAGCCGTGCAGGTGCAGTTTGTGGCGATCTTTCACCCATGCAGGTGTAGTATGTGGTGATCATTTTGCTATGCAATGTAGATGGAGGTAGAGCTTAACCTTGGAAGGCATAATAGTAGCCTTATGCAAATTAGAAGGCAGAATAGTAGCCTTGTGTAAATTGGGAAGGAAGAATGGTAGCCTTATGCAATGCAGATGCAGATGGAGGTAGAGCTTAACCTCGGAAGGAAGAATGGTAGCCTTATGCAAATTGGAAGGCAGAATGGAAGACTTATGAATTGCAGATGTAGATGGAGATAGGGCTTAACGTCGAAAGATAAAATAGTAGGCTTATGCAAATTGGAAGATAAAATGGTAGCCTTATGCAATGCAGATGTAGATGGAGGTAGGGCTTAACCTCGTAAGGCAGAATAGTAGCCATATGCAAATTGGAAGGCAGAATGGAAGTTTTATACAATGCAGATACAGATGGAGATAGGGCTTAACGTCTGAAGGTAGAATAGTAGCCTTATAAAAATCAAAAGGCAGAATAGTAGACTTATGCAAATTGGAAGGCAGAATAGTAGCCTTATGCAATGCAGATGTAGATGGAGGTAGAGCTTAACCTCGGAAGGAAGAATAGTAGACTTATGCAGGAAATAGAATAACAAATGACAGTGGAGTTTTCTTAGCGGAGAGCATATTACAGCGTCGTGATTACCGGGAACATTATGACGATGGAGTATTACTAGTGCGTTCTGATAGAAAAGGTTTACAAGTGCAACGGTTCGAAGAGTCGTATTCTTGAACAATGTTTTTCGCATGGGCGTACATCATGTTTTAACAATTTCGCAATCCTAGTGCCTGCATCCAAAGAAAAATCCTAAGTTTTGTAAAGGGGAAGGTTAGTTCGTAACCCCGATGGCTATACTTGACTCGCCGTCTTTGATCTGGTGATACCATATGCATCATTTAGGTAGCGTTCCTAAACAAAGCGGTTTCAATAATAAACATGCATGATTCTGTAAAAGTATGACATAAATGTATAGTTAAAAATAGCTTTTAGATGAACCGATGACTGTGACGTAGTTTAGGACATTGCAACCTCTCCTGCTACAAAATTTTGAGGGTCCTCCTAAAAATTCTGCCCCAGTTTGATGGACGTTTCTGACTGTTGCTCGTGCGGCGATCGGCTGACATTACTCCTCCTCAAAATTCTGCCCCAGTTTCTAATTGCAAGGGGGGATGATGGAATTTTTATTGAACTGTTACCGAATCCATAAGGATGCTTACATATCCCATCTTAAACAGGAGTCAGGTCAGGCGTAGTTCAATTTGCATCATATAAGGAAAGCATAAACATTACACATAGTAACACTTGACTGCTTCTGAATTAATCGGCTTTCGCCGAACTTGTCCATCCATTTCTGCAATTATGAGGGCTCCTCCTATCAAAACCCGGTGAACCACGTATGGACATTGCTAGTTGGCAGAAAACTTCCCTTTGGCTTTATCTTGATGCGGGAAAATTTTCCTTAACACCAGCTACCCCTGTGTGAACTGTCTTGGCCTGACTCTATTGTTTAAGGCTCTAGATATTCTGTTCTAATAGAGTTGACCATGTAAGATTGCATTCATTCTCTTTCTTTCTATAAGGGCTAGGTTCTCATTAATGATTTTTAACCTACCCTGCATCGTCGAGCTCAGCTTCTTGTATGATCCTTAGGGAAGGAATTTCTACTTTCGCAAGAATGATAGCCTTTGTGTCGTAAACCATCATATAGGGGGTTGCCCCAGTTTATGTGCAGACGGTTGTACAATACCCCTAGAAGAGCCAAAGTTAACTTCTTGTGCCACTGTCTGTGGTTCTTTATCATGTTCCTCAATATCTTCTTAATATTCTTGTTGGCGGTTTCTAGAACTCCATTCATCTGATGCCTATAGGCTGTGGAATTTTTGTGTTTGATCTTAAAAGTTTCGCGCATAGCTTTCATCAAGTCGCTGTTAAGGTTGGAGCAATTATTAGTAATGATTGACTCTGGTATCCCGAATCGACAGACAATGCGATCGCGGACAAAGTCTGCCACGACTTTCTTAGTCAGTGCTTTTTAAGGGCTGCTCTAACCCATTTGGTGAAATAGTCAATGGCTACTAGGATAAACCTATGTCTATTGGAAGCAGCCAGCTCGATTGGTCCAATGACATCCATTCCCTAGGAGGCGAACGACCACGGTGAGCTTGTTGCATTAAGCTCGCTTAGAGGTACCTTTATCATGTCTGCATGTATCGGATAGCGGTGGAATTTCCTATCATGTTGGATGCAGTCTATTTCTATGGTCATCCAAAAGTAACCAGCCCGGAGTATCTTCTTTGCTATGACAAAACCGTTCATTGTGGACCACAACCACAGGTCCCCGCATGAATTTCCTCTAGTAGCTTGAATGATTCCTTTGCATCGACACATCTTAATAATCCTAAATTGGGAGTCCTCCTATATAGGATTCGTCCGTTGGGAAAGAAGTTATTGGCCAATCTCCAAAGTGTGCGTTTTTTAGTAGCATTAGAAAGATCTGTGTACTCTTATTTTGCCAGATATTCCTTGATATCATGAAACCAAGGATTTTTTCTGCTTCCTCTTCAATATGGGCACAATAAGCTAGCTGAATATGGATTTTCACTAGAATGGGATAAATGAAATTCTCGTCAGGATGCTGTATCATAGATGATAGGGCAGCCAATGCAACGACGAACTTATTCTAGATTCTGGGAACATGCTGGAATTCAGTCTCGTGAACCTCTTTCTTAATTCCAGTACATGATGCATACATGGCAGTATCTTTGAGTTCTTGGCTGTCTATTCTTCTCGTACCTGGTGTATAAGTAAGTTCAAATCCCCAATCACTAGCAACTCGTGAACGTTCATGTCAATGGCAATTTTGAGCCCTATGAAGCAAGCTTCATACTTGACCATATTGTTGGTGCAGGGGAACCTGAGTTCGGCAGACAATGGATAATGCTGGCTGATTTCTAATATTAGGACTGCTCCTATGTTAACTCCTTTGAAGTTTGTTGCTCCATCGAAGAAAATTCCCATCCATCATAGGATTCTGCAATGTCTTCTCCTATGAATGATACCTCTTTATCAGGAAAATACATTTTTAGGGGTTTGTATCCTCCATTCACAGGGTTTTCAGCAAGGTGGTCTGCCAGTTGTCGTGCCCCCTTTTTTCGCAAAATCGGGTTTATGACATTTGTAGGGACAACTCATTCCTTTTAGGAACTGGGTTTGCAATTGAAGAGTCTCCACCTAATGATTAGGGTACATTAAGAAACCAAAGAAGTTCGATTTGAATAACCAGAGATAGGGTAAGGGCTTGAAATTATTCTAAGGGGAAGGTGTTAGGCACTCCTCAAAATCCACTAGTGTGGTTCCCGACCAGACAATTATTGTGAATTAAGGTGAAATTAGCATATAGGCAGATAAGGATCAAATAAGAGGGGATTTCAACACATAAAGTTTGAAAGAATAATTAGAAAAGTCGATTTTAAATAAGGAGTTAAAGTGTTGAAACAAAAGAAATGAAGAATAAAGGAATGGGGTCCTAGGTTTATTAAAAATATGGATCACCCAACATAATGTCCGGTAATCATTCCTCAATGAGGGGCTATACGTGACATTATCGCGTTGTCATCATATCCATATCTACCCATCCCACCCCGTTAAGGTATCTAAAGCACGAATTGGTATCCATTACTTATTGCATGTTATTACCCGTCCCACTCCTATCAATCCCGAAGGCACTTAGGACTACTTATCCTAAAAAGGGAGGGATATTAGGCTTATTTGAAGTTTCAAAGGTAAAAATCTAAGGGGACATGCAAAACACATATTGCATAATTTGGGGAAAGCATATAAACAAACAAGGCTCATATATACCTCCTTGAAAAAACAAAGCATATAATTAGCATGACTTGCACATACTGTTTAGGTCTGATTAAAAATACCAAAGACGGGGGAAGTTAATTGTTGAGGTAGCTTAGTTTATAACATAACTCAGATAAGAAGCCCGAATTAGGCCTGCCTGCTGGTTGTAGCAATTAACAAAGCGGATTTATTTTTCAAATCATTATCATATGGCTTTCCTAAATGCTTAGACAGAGCCCTATAGGCATGATATCTATTCAATTCAGAAGATGATGAGATAGTAAAGCTTGAACTGAATTGTTTCAAATTCTATATACATACTTGTCAAAATTGTTAAGTGATGGACCTAGATTATCAAAAGGGCTACAAAATGTACAAGAATTAAAAAATGGTTACAGGTTCTCTGGTTATAGCATCTTCTATTGCTGATTTTGTATCTAACATTGACTGTGAATGAAAACGGATTAGAATTGATCGAGGATCCCTATATGCATGATTCTATGAATTACTAATTATTAGATGTGGTATCTAATTGTAGAAACCTTATTGACATGGTATCTAAATGCAAATACTTGTCTTAAACCTTATAAACATGGTATCTAAATGCAGAATATTGTGTTAAACCTAATAGACATGGTATCTAAATGTGGAATATTGTGTTAAACCTTATAGACATGGTATGTAAATGCAGTTTGAATTATGCAGAAATTAAAAACACCCTATAGGCATGGTTTCTAGGTGAGGTTTGAATGTGCAGAAATTAAAAACACCCTATAGGCATGATCTCTAGGTGAAGTTTGAATGTGCAGAAATTAAAAACATCCTATAGGCATGATCTCTGGGTGAAGTTTGAATATTCACATATTAAAAATACCCTATAGGGGTGATCTCTAGGTGAAGTTTGAATATGCAAAAATTAAAGACACCCCATATGCATGATTTCTAGGTGAAGTTTGAATATGATGAAATTAAAAACACCCTATAGGCATGATTTCTAGGTGAAGTTTGAATATGCAAAAATTAAAAAATAAACTATAGGCATGATATCTAGGTGAAGTTTGACTATGCGAAAATTAAAAACACCCTATATGCATGATTTCTACCCTTGCATGCATAGTTCCCCACCCTTTTCACTAGCCAACCCCAAATGTTTATTACAACTTATTACAAACTAGAATAATAAATTATATTATAAAAGTACAAAGAAAAGTACAATAAGAGGAATCCTGAATGTAATGACCCTACTGACCATTTTGAGCTCTAGCGCATCGCTTAGCAGTTTGGGTCGTGAGCAGCTTCACTTCAGGTATGTCTCTAGGCTCATTCGAGGATGGACGAATGTTTAAGTGTAGGAGGATGTGATGACCCTACCGATCATCTCAATAATTAACGCCCTGATCCCCTATTAACTATTTTCCCCGGGTTTATTTATGCTATTTTGAATTTTTGGGATGTTCAATTTTGAGTTTCGGAGAGTTTTGGGACACTTAGTACCCAAATGAGAGCTTAAGTGTTGGAAAGTTGACCTTAGTTGGAACAGTATGAAGACGGCCTCGGAATGGAAATCTGAGGGTTCCGTTAGCCCCGTTAGGTAATTTCAGGTTTAGGGGCTTGGTCGGAGTGTGTTTTGGAGGTTCATAGCTAATTTAGGCTTTAAATGCCGAAAGGTCAAATTTTAAAATTTTCGATTTGATAGTGAGTTTTTGATCTGAGGGTTGTAATGGAATTCTGAGAGTTGTTTTAGTTTCGTTATGTCATTTGGGACGTGCATGCAAAATTTTAGGTCATTCGGACGAGGTTTGATAGACTTTTTGATCGAAAGCGTATTTTGAGAAATTTTGGAGTTCCTAGGCTTAAATCAATGGTTAATTTGAGGTTTCAATGTTGTTTTAGGTATTTTAAGGATTGATACAAGTTTGGGTAGTGTTTTATGACTTGTTGGTGCCTTTGGTTGAGGTCTCGGGGGGCCTCAGGGTGAATTCAGATGGTTGACGGAGGAAATTTGGAGTTTAAGTTGCAGCTTCAGCTGCTGGTGCTATCATAACCGCACCTGCGGTTTGGGTTCCGCAGGTGCGGCGCCACAGAAGCAAAATTTTGGCCATCTCTTCAGAAATCGCAGATGCGGTATATTTTACGCAGAGGCGGGATCGCAGATGCGATATTTTTCTGTAGAAGCGGGACCACAGATGCAGTATATTTTACGCAGAAGTGGGAACGCAAAGGCGTTATAATTTCTGTAGAAGTGGGACAGCAGATGCAGTCCCAGGACCGCAGATGTGAAAAGTGCTGGGCATTTTTTTAAAAGAGGTTCCGCGACTTGGGGGTTTATTTCCACCATTTCTAATCGTTTTTGGAGCTCTTTGAAGGGGATAAAAGAAGGATTCGAGGGGAAACATTTGGAGGTAAGATTCTTGGTCTTAAAACTCATTTCTAATGTGAAATCTACCTAGTAACATGGAATTTAGACCAACAATTGAAGAATTAGGGCTTGGGATTTAAGAGACATTAAATGAGAATTTGAGGAGTAAATTGAACTCCAATTATTGTGTTTTTGTTATGCATAGACTCATGAGAGTATGAGGATTCGGATAATGTGAATTTTACCCAATTCCGAGACGTGGGCCTGAGGGGCATTTTGGTCATTTTACATAATTTCGAGTATTAGCTTAGAATTTTATTTTAGAATCAGCTTCTTGAAGTATTATTTATATTATAAATGGAATTGAATAGATTTGGGCCATTTGGAGTCGGATACTCATGGAAATGGCGTGGTTTCGAGTTTATTTGAGCTTTATTCGAGGTAAGTGGCTTGTCTAACCTTGTGTGGGGGACCTTTTCCCCTTAGAATTGATATTGTGGTAATTGAAATGCCTCGTACGTGAGGTGACGAGCGTGCACTTGTGCTAATTGTTGGAAATCCGGTTTTTCATTAAAAATAGCCTTAAATTGTGTTCTTCCTTTTTCTTACTTACACTGTTTGGAAATTAAACATGTTGTAGCCTAGAGAAGCATGTCTACTTATCTAAATTGCTCTATTTGCCTTAACTGCCTTAATTGTATTACGTGCAACATGCTAGTTTAGGATTACTTTTGCTTCACTTTGATATGAAATTGATTGGATTGAATTCTTATTGTCGCTGCATATTTACTTTGGGACTACGGAACGGTATTCCGGGAGATCCCCCTGCACTTTTACTTTGGGACTACGGGACAGTATCCTAGGAGCTCCCTTGTATGTTTAGTTTGGTACTACGGAATTGCATTCCGGGAGATCCCCTTCACATTTATAAGTTGGACAACGGGACTTTACCCGGGAGATCCACTGGATATGGTATTTATAGTTGGGGACTACAGGACGATATCCTAGGAGATCCCGGATTGTTATCTTAGATCTGAGTTGTATTCTCGTACTGTGTTTTACTTGCCTCTGTGATAGTCATTGTTTTCCTTTATATCTTGTGTTACTTATTTACACTGTTTATTTCACATTGTTAAACCTTATATTTCATTTAACCTCAGTAGGGCCTGACCTTCCTCATCACTACACAACTGAAGTTAGGCTTGGCATTTATTGAGTGCCATTGTAGTGCACTCATGCCCCTTCTGCGCATGTTTTCCATGTGCAGCTCCAGGTACTTTCTGTAAGGCCCCGTAATATTTTGTGCTAAAAAACCTAGTACCTCGTAGTGCTAAGGTGCAAATATGTGTTAGGAATGTGTAAGCTCGCCGCGATTCAGACCTTTTTTACTAATTTTGCACTTAAAAAATCAAAAGAATCTATTTTCCAGAAAATTGTCATTCTGCGATCCAGAATGCGGTCGCAGATCAGCTATGCGGTCCGCAATTCTGTCGCAGAGTGAAGCAGAAGGATTTTAAAAATTGATGTTGAAAATGCGGTCCATTATGCGATCGCATAATCAATATGCGGACCGCATAATCATCGCATAAATTCCTCAAGGATTTATGGAGGTCAATTATGCGTTGCAAAATGCGACCGCATAACAGGAATGCGGACCGCATAACAGGAATGCGGACCGCATTCTTGTCGCAGACCCAAGAAGACCTTCAGAGTTTTGGGCGCATTTCTGCGGTCCAATCTGCGGACCGCATTTCGCTTCTGCGACCGCAGATTTGCTCGGGCTTCTATTTTTTTAAATTTTAAAACCCGACCCCTTTTCAATAAAACACCTCAACCCCCTCATTTTAACAATCTTGCTGAACAAATTAAGAGAGAGAAAGAGAGGGTCTTGAGAGAGAAAGTCATCTTCTCCAAAATTTGGTTCCTCAAAACTATCCCGGCCGGGAAATTTCAAGCTTATCTTCATACCCCCTTTCCTTACAGGTAAAATCCCTAACTTCTCCCATTGAATTTATGGGTTAAACTAAGAGGGGGAGTCTCATGCATTAGTCCTTGAAATAATGGTTGAAATCATTCATGCATGTCTATTAAAAACCTAAAATCTAGTAAGAGGAATTGGGTTGGGGTAAAGGAGTGTTCAAAGAGGGGTTGATAACCTAAATAAGTTTAAGTAGCAATTGTAAACTTCAAATTCTAAGTTATATATATTAATTTGTGTACTATATTGACGTTGCTAGATTATTTTGGTGAATTGGAAGTAGGAATTAGAAAGGAATCCAGCTTCAGGTATGTATGGCTAACTTTAACCGTTGTAATATCGCCTTGTTTGGTGTCTGAATACTTGGTATGTGATATCTCCATGAATTAGTTGTGAAGTTGAAATCTTGTGAACAGGATGTGTTTACTTGTGTGAACTATTGGTGAATTCATGTAAATATTGTGCCTTATGCATTGTTGGTTAAGACATCCGATATGATTGTGCAAGTAAATGGTGGAAAACTATTGTTGTGATCTAAATGGTATAACGGGCTGTTGAAAAAGATGGAAATGGTATGGATAGTCACTAAACCTTTTAGTGAGTTGTGTTATTGTTGTTATTGGGATTTGTGGTTGTTGTTCTTAAAACTTGTTGTGGTTATCCTTGTGAATTATTATTGTTGTGGTATTGTTTGTGAATTGTGATTGCTCAGTGGGATCGGGTTGCGCACCGCAACATGAAGTAATAAGGTGTGGGTTATGGTGATAAGGGTGGCAGAGGTAATAAGGGTGGCATAGGTAATAAGGGTGGAAAGTGATCGATATCACTATTGAAATGAAATATGAGAACATTGTAAAATTGAAAATGTGGAAACGATGATGGGGAAAGGAGAGTTTGTTAACTTGTTTGCCTTGATTGTCTTCCTTGTGTGTACTACATTGTTGCTTCCTTCTATTGTTTATTACTTGTGTATGGCTTGAGGTTACTCAGGATAAGGTTTGTTATACATACCAGTACAATTCAAATGTACTGACGTCCCTTTTTCTGGGGGCGCTACATTCGTGTTATGATTGCAGGTGGATCCGCAGCAGGTACTCCAGCCCACCGATCGTAGCTCCCCTTTCGTCTTCCATCAGCTTTTTTTGTTGAACCCCACTGCTCTCGGGGCCCTGCGTGGCTCAGGACGCTTGTGACCAGAGTTTTATTTTGATTTTGTGTAAGGTATAGCCGGAGCCTTGTTACCGACAAATACTGTATCATCGTGTTATACTTTTAGAGGCTCCGTAGACAGTAAATGTGGGTTGCGAACTTATGTAAATACGTATATTGTACATTGGGAGATGAAAGTTGTAAACCTCATTAAGTGACTATGTGTGATTTGTAAAAATGGTGTTTTAATTATAAGTGACTATTTCCTTTGATTAATGGATAATGAAAATATGGGGTACGCGTGGGATAGGAAAGGCACCCAGGTCCGCTTGACTGGGGATACCCGGTCGAGCTCCGATCATGTCCCACGAATTTGGGGCGTGACACTTTCGCTCAGTCTTATCATCCTTGAGGCGAGGCGCTTCTATAGAGACTTCAAGGTATATCTGTTGCGTCCGTAAACCGATAAGTCTCTTTCTATTCTTGTTGTTTAGTACTAGCCCTTATGTATTTTTCGGTTCTTGTTAGACATCTGGAGTTAGAGCGTGTAGTACTTATTAGCTTGTGATTCATAGGTTTCCGGGTCTTTGATTTATGTGTTGGTTTTGAGCGTTAAATATTGTGTTTGTCGAGCGACACATTTACACGCTAGTTATTTCTTATATCTGTTTTAAATTGTTTTACTTCCACAAGTTTTTTTGGTTTCTTTACTGCAATTTAGGCTTACCTAGTCTTAGAGACTAGGTGCCTTCACGATGGTTCACGGAGGGTGAACCGAGATCGTGACACTGATTCTTGACTTTCTCTCGGAGTTATGAGATAAACCAACTCAAAGTCCATTGATCTAAAGCCTTTTTCCAATTTGAGTGTGTCAGAGTTCCCTAAGAGCCTCAATGGGACTCCGGGCAGTGATTACACCCAAATGGTATCATCAGAATAGGGACAAGTGAAATTTGGATGTGCCAGCCCTCAAGTGTCCAAGTTCAGAGGGAGCTCAATGGGTCCCAAGGGAAGGCTCACAAGAGGGGGGGAAGAACTTAAGTCTAAAGAGAGTGCAAGCGAAGAAACAGAGCTTTAAGAACTAAGGAAGTAAAGAAGAGGGAAAGAGGTGCAAGGAAACAGCTACAGAGTGAAGGATTTAGCACAAAGGGGTTCAGGAATTGGGAACTTCAAAGAGCCTATGTGCTTAGGCATTAGTTAATTCTGGGCATGCATAGCAATAGGGAGTGTTGTTATGCTTACAAAATCAACCAGAATAGACAACATATAATGGTAACATAGAGGTTATGATCCTAGGAGAGTCAAGTTTGGGTCATAGAGAGCAATACTTAATATTGTCTTTCCTCAAACAAACTATTAGTATCAAACACATTGGGGTAGGGTTTTAGGATGCATAATAGATTCAAAACAGGCAGAAAGGAATTACAACATGCTTAGAATAAAGTACTGAATTAAACACAAGCAGTTGGTAGACGAGAAAAGTATTAAGTAAACATATTGTTGTGATGCTGAAATCTTAATCAAGACATACCAGTTCAAAGAAGCAAAAATGCAGTAAAAGCAGGTAGCCAGACTTTGAAGACGGGCCACAGTACAAGTAGCAAGCGAGAATATTTTGAGTATGAGTGTGAGTTCAAAAACTAAGAGTGTTCGTGTGTGTGTGTTAATGAAAGAAAAGGGTATTTATAGTTTTAAAACAGGTAGAAAATAAGGCAAGATTCATAGTTCAGCAGCAATTATGAAACTATGTACCAATTAAAATCAAATCAGCATAAGACTTCCTTTAATTAAGGAGTTAAAATCAATGGTAATGGGCAGAAAACATTTAAGGAAAGAAACAAAGTAGAACACCATGTATATAATAGACAATTAGGGGTAAGTACATAGGGGTCCAATTAAAGAAACAAATATTGCAGAATTAGTGAAGATACTCGGTTAACCAAATAAGGTAGGAAACACAATAGATTTGCAAAATATGGAGACAATCAGCTCCTAGTAAATCAAGGAGTCGGGGATTCAAAATTATTGATTTGGGAGAAAATAACATGGGTTCCCATGAATAAAAAATAAATCAAACTAAGGACAGGAGAATAGAAAGTCTAAAGTGAAGCTTTCAAATCAATCCACGAAACAGGGAAGTCAGTAAAACAAGGAAAGAATCAATTACACGAGTGTAATCAGAATTATGCAAGGAGGTTCTAAATCAGTCCAAAATTAAAGATCATTAAAGGGAAATTTAGCATAAAAAGAGTGCATAAACATTAGGCATGCGAGGCTGAACTCATGATGTAAGGCCCCATAAATAATTTTTGGTCTCAAAACTTAGTAACTCGTGGTGTCGACTCCAAATTTGTGTTAGGAATGGGTAGAATTCTTCGCGGTCGAGCGGACTATTTAGATGCTTGAGGATATGTTGCGGGCTTGTGTCTTAGATTTCTAAGGTAGTTGGGATGACCACTTACCCCTTATGGAATTTGCTTACAATAACAGCTTTCATGCTAGCATTCAGATGGCCCCATTTGAGGCATTGTACGGAAGAAGGTGTAGGTCTCCAATTGGGTGGTTTGAAGTGGGAGAAGCAGAATTGCTATGGCCAGATCTTGTATACCAGGCTATGGAGAAAGTTAAAGTCATTCAGGAAAGGATGAAAACTGCTCAGAGTCGCCAGAAATCCTATGCGGACGTTCGCCGAAGAGATTTGGAATTTCAAGTTGATGATTGGGTGTTCTTGAGGGTATCTCCTATGAAGGGAGTCATGCGATTCGGGAAGAAAGGGAAGTTGAGTCCTAGGTATGTCGGACCGTATCGGATCGCTCAACGGGTAGGGCAGGTGGCTTATAGGCTGGAATTGCCTCCTGAAATGTCATTAGTACACCCGGTGTTCCATGTGTCCATGTTGAAGAAAGTGGTTGGAGATCCATCCACCATCGTGCCAGTCGAGACTATCGAGGTTAATGAAGACTTGTCGTATGAAGAAGTTCCAGTTGCCATTCTTGATAGGCAAGTCCGTAAGTTGAGAAATAAGGAAGTTGCCTCTGTTAAAGTGTTATGGCGAAGTCAACAAGTTGAGGAAGCCACGTGGGAAGCAGAAAAAGAAATGAAGGAAAAATACCCCCATCTGTTTGAGCAAGTCTAGTAGAAATCGTGCGAACTCTTATCTCTAAAACAAAACTAATACTGTGTTCAAATTGGTTCTTTCCTAAATGCTTTACTCTTGAACTTCCCCAAGCTGTGCAAGGATTATGCGTGTTGTGATTGTCTCGAATCATGTGAACTTCCTTTTGGTAAATGGGAATTTTATAAAGACTCACTTGATAAGTAAACAGCTAATGATGGAATAGATTGATAATGGTTTATTTATATGCATGTAGTATGTTGAAGCAATTAAATTATGTGGGACTCATTGAGGTGACTAGTTTATGTGCAAAATGTAGCAAATGATAGAATATATGCAATTATTGAGGTAATGAATTGTGTACAAGCTGTAGAGATAGTTGTAATTGTGCAATGGTGCTTGAGAATATGTTTCGGGGGCTCTCTGTCAGGTGGATATGTCTATATTACAAAGGAAATTCTGGCAAAATTTTTCTACAATATGGGAGTTAGTGAAAATTTCGAGAGTCTTCATATCATGTCTTTCAAAACCAGCTGATTTTCAAAATCCTCATTCGAGGACGAATGATTTTTAAGTGGGGAGAATATAAGGCCCCGTAAATAATTTTTGGTCTCAAAACTTAGTAACTCGTGGTGTCGACTCCGAATTTGTGTTAGGAATGGGTAGAATTGTTATGGAATGGATCTCGCAAGCTCGCCGCGGTTCGGACCCTTGGTAGTGATCTAAGCCTTTAAAAATCAAAAGAATCAATTTTCCAGAAAGTTGTNACATTCCTGCCGTATAGTGAATCAGAGAGTTGGTCTAAGTTGATGTTGAAAATGCGGTCCATTATGCGACCGTATAATCTATATGCGGACCGCATTTCCACCGCATACACAGGCAGAGATGTTCTGTGATTGGGGTCAGTTCTGCGGTCCAATATGCGAACCGCATTTCGATTCTGCGATCGCAGAATGCGACCGCAGATCTCACCTGGACTTCTATTTTCTAAAATTAAAAACCCGACCACCTTTCTAATATAACACCCTAACCCCTCATTTTAACCATTTTTATGAACAAAATAAGAGAGAAGGAGGGGGGGTTCTTGAGAGAAAAATTTATCTTCTTCAAAATTGTTCCTCAAATTACCTGGTCCGGAAAATTTTAAAGCAAGTGTCTTCATCTCCATTTCTACAGGTAAAATCCCTAACCCTTTTTCCTTGATTTCCAGATTTTTAAGCTAAGGGAGGGAGTCTCATGCTTTGATTCTTGAAATAATGGGTGGAAACTCACATGCATGTCTTTCAAAATCTAAAATTTAGTAAGGGGAATTGGGTAGAAGTAAGGGGCTGTGCTCGATAACCTAAATAAGCTCAGATAGTAATTGTGAATTTCAAATTCTAAGGTGCATGTGTTAATTGTGAACTAGATTGACGTGGCTAGATTGCTTGGTGACTGATAATAGGAGTTTTGAAAAGGGGATTCGACCCCAGGTATGTATGGCTAACCTTGACCTTGTAAAATTGCCTCGTTGGTATACAAATGTTTGGTATATGACATTCACGTGGGTAAATTGTGAAATTCGTGTGATTTGCATGGTTGTGATTATGATATGTGGTATTAGGTGAAAAACANGTATTGTTGCTACTCCTTAAGAAATGTTGTTGTGATCTTTGTGAATTGTTCATTGTTGTTTTTGTGATTGTTTGTGAATTGAAAATGTACGGTGGGATCGGGTTGTGCGCCGCAACACGAAGTAATAAGGTGCGGGTTGTGGTGATAAGGGTGGCCGAGGTAATAAGGGTGGCCGAGGTAATAAGGGTGGAAAGTGATCGAAATCACTGTTGAAATGAAAATATGAGCAAAAATGTGAAATCTATTGATGTGGAAATGTAGAAGGGAAGCAGGAGAGTTTGTAAAACTTGTTTGGCTTGATTGTTCTTTCTTTATGGAAATTGATTGTTATTTCTGTTATTGTTTCTTATTTGTCTATGGCTTGAGTTTACTTGGCGCAAAGTTTGTTATACATACCAGTACAATTCAAATGTACTGACGTCCCTTTTTCCGGGGGCGCTACATTCGTGTCATGATTGTAGGTGGATCTGCAGCAGGTATTCCAGCCCACCGATCGTAGCTCCCTCTTCGCCTCCCGTCAACTGTTTTGGTGAGCCCCATTCCTCTCGGTGACCTACGTGGCTCAGACCGCTTGTCTCTCTAGTTTTATTTTGCTGTTGTGTAAGGTATAGCCGGAGCCTAGTTACCGGCAAGTACTGTATTATCCCGTTGTATCTTTAGAGGCTCCGTAGACAGTGGATGTGGGTTAGAAGCTATGTATATTCATGCTTCTTTTGTTGGACATCAAATTGGTAATTTCACTAATTATTATGTATGTATGATTTGAAAAAGGGTGATCTAAAATTTATTTATGTGACAAATTCTTGGAATACCGAATAAGGAAAACAAGGGGTGGCTCATGGGTTAGGAAAGGCACCCAGGTCCGCTTGACTGGGAATACTCGGTCGAGCGCCAGTCATGTCCCTCGAGTTTGGGGCGTGACACATGACAAAGAGAAGCATCATGCAATATCAAACACAAAGTCAGTAGGTAATGAACTATCAAACCATGGTACTCGTATAGGTCAATTTCATCAACTCAGTAATAGAGAAAAAAAGGAGTATCAAATACCATGCAAAGGGGTCAAATGAAAATAACTTATAGTAGAGTTTCAATAGTAGGAGGAAGTCAAAATCACATAAAGAAATAGAGGTTGCAACAAAAGATTTCGAAATTCAATTGAGCAACAGATGAAGCAACTTCAGAAAATCGAATAGGTCCAAAGTAAATTAGCGTTTTGAAACCAATCGAATTCAGAGCATGACGAACAAGTAAATCAAATAGAAAATAGTCTCAGAACTCGAATGAACCCCAAATATTAGGGTTTTCACTATCAATCGAGTATAGAGATGAAAACCATTAAATCAGACATAAATACTAATAAAATAAATTCAGAATTCTCAAAAGGTTAAGGCCCTCATCATGCAACTTAAGTAGAAGAAAGACATAAGGGAACACAGTACAACATGTAGAAAAATAGGAGAAATTTTTGAAATAACTTAACATAATTGTCGACGCCCCCTTTTTCTCGCGAAATCGTGTTTACGACATTCGGGAGGACAACTCTATTCCCGTTTGGGAATTGGGTTTTTGGAGTTGAAGAGTCACCACCTAATGATTAATTGCATTAGGATACTAAGGGTTTGAGTTTGAAAACTAGAGTTTGGGTAAGGGCTAGAAATTATCTCGAGGGGAAGGTGTTAGGCACCCTTCAAGATCCACTAGTGTGGTTCCTGGCCACGCTATGTTGTGAATTTAATGCAAATAGATACAAAAATAATTTACACATAAGGGTTGCAAATAGATACATGAAAAGTATGTTGGAATCAAGGTCTAGATGATCTACATTTTGTTTAAAGGAGGGTCTAAATGCAGAAAATTAATCAAAACGTTGAATAAACGAAAAAATATTAGAAGAAAAGGAATAATGTGGTAGAGTTAAAGAGGAGTTTTGAGTGGTTGAAAAGATAGAATTTTATTGACATTAAACAAAGTTACATAAGGAAAGGGGCCCGAGGTTTATAAATCACATGGATCATCCACAAAACACCGGTAACCAGTCGTACGCGTAGTATTATCGTGTGATCATCATCTCCATGTCGACCCTTCCCATCCCGTTAAGGTATTAAGTGTGAAATGGTGTCGTAACATATAGCATGCTATTACCCGTCTCACCTATTAGTCCTGGAGGCTTTTAGGACTACTAATCCTAAAGGGAGGAAGCTTGGCTTTTTAGAGGTTTAAAAATGTTAAATACTAAGGCGTCAGGCAAAACACATGAAACAGTTATGGGATCTCAAAACAATCAAGGCTTAGATAAACCTCCTTTAATCACAAAAATAATGTAGTGTAGCATGTCTTACATGTACTGGTTAGGTCCAAATTATGCTTAACGTTAGGCAGGCTGGTTCATTACATATTTTCAGGCAAGAAGTTCGCATTAGGCTCGCCTGGCTGCAACTTATCAAAGACTGGTGAAATTAATTAACTACCTACTTATTTTCCTGCGTGATGACCTATAGGCATGGCATCTACTGGTTTCAGGAATAAAGAAGCAAACTGATTACAGAGGGTTTCCAGTTTTAACAGAATGGTGCGAGTTCTGTAGTTGGTTATTACCGACGTGCTAATCTTAAAACGAGTGATTCAGATTTGGTTGATAGTTCCTATAGGCATGCTTTCTAGCGTTGTTAATTTTAAACACTTTTATAGGCGTAGCAAAAAAAATCCTATGAGCATGGTATCTAGGATGCACTTGATTATTTTTTTTTGACCTATAACTGTTTACCCAATGATAGATGCCAAAAAAAGGCAGAATCTTAAAGACATGGTTTCTAACTGCATGATTCTTACGAGCAGGATATCTATATGACATAGAGTTCTTATCAGCATGGTTTCTACATATGAAAGTGCAGAAATCCTACGAGCATGATTTCTATATGTGAAATTGCAGAAATCCCATGAAAACTCATATAGGAAGGATATCTACCCTTATGCATACATATATAACCCTCCCCTTTTAGTAAAACCCCATAAGTTATTACAAAGTTTATTACAGACCAAATGAATCAAAATAGAAAATAAAATTATATCATAACTCTTAAGTTGCATCCAAGGAACCTAATTCAAACCCAAGGTCTAACAATATGATATGAGCCAGCTGCCGGGATCAGGTTCCAAGGCCTTTCTCTTATCCGGAATGTGTCAAAGTCCAAGGAGTTTCAAGAACTGCAGGCAATGATCACACCCAGATATCATTACAGAACTGAATTAAAGTGCACTGTGGAAGGGCCAGCCCTCTAATGTCCAAGTTCAGAGGGAACTCAATGTCCCAAGGTAAGGCACATTGGAGGGGGGAAGAACTTAGAATCTAGGAACCAGTATAAGTGCAATAGAGGGATTTAAGAGATGCCAAGGCAGGCTGGTGGTCATGCCCAGCAACATAAAAGGCTGGCACACCCCTGATCAGCCCACTAGCCAAACATTGGAGAGTCCAGGACCTATTGAAGGTCAAACCATGGCCTGTGCAGTAATTGGGATACTGTCAGGCTAAGGTTTCAACTCAACACATAAAAGGGATTGGGGGTAGGGACTCATATGAAAATAGAAGCAAAGAAAGAAAAATACTTAGCATAAGCTACGAAGCATGAACAACAAACCACACAGAAGAATGAAACTATAGAATAAACATATAGGGATGAGGCGAAAGTTTAAATGAATGGCATACCTGTTTCAGAAAGAGAGAAGCAAAAGCGAGCAAAAGTCTTGCAAAGAAGCCACAGTACAAACATCAAGAGACAATACTTTGTGTGTGAGCGTGAGTTCATAAAAGACTCGAGTATTGGTGTTCGTGTTTTTTTCAATGAAAAAAGCAGGTATTTATAGTGTGAGAAACATGCAAAAAATAAGGTAAGGACCATAATTCAAACATAATTAAGGAGTATGTGTCCATTAAAATCAATTAGTATCAAAGAATTCCTTTAATTAGGGGATTAATCAAACAACAGCATGCAAGTGTTAAATAAGGAAATAAATCACGCAGGGCTAGACATGTCAAATAAGGAAATATTTTCAGCACAATACGAGTACGCCACATGTATTAGAGGTTAGGTTCATTAGACCTTAATTAAGGAAAGGGTCTGTAAGAATCCCATACTAATGTAATGAAGGTAGTGGGATCAAATCAACTTGAGTAAAAAGGCAAGGTCGAAAGGAAAATATTTCAACAAGTCCAAGAAAGAAGGGAAATCAAGACAATAAAGGAAAGGATCAGTTCAAGAGTGCAATCAGAATTACACAAAGAGATTTGAAATCGGTCCACAATCAAAGGTTATTTTGATAGGGAAATTTAACCTATAAAGAGTGAATAAATATTAAGCATGTGAGTCTGGATTTAAGCCAAAGAAGAGTGTCATGCAATCAAAAATCAGTGAGTAGAGGACTATAGGAAAAAGGTAGTCATCTCAGAGAAGAGGGAACATCAGATAGCATGCAAAAGTCAGGTTAACGCCTTATAGAGTTTAGCAAGAAGTCAGAATCGTACGAAGGAATAAAGTTAACACAAAGACTTTGAAATTCAGTCCAACAGTAGAGGAAACAACTTCAAAAATTCAAATAGATCCAAAGAGACTAGGATTTCAAAATCAAATATGTTCAGAAATAAGAAACACACAAATCACGTAACAAGAAGCCTCAAAAACTCGAATGAACCCCAAATTTTAGGGCTTTTATTACCAATCAAGTCTAGAGATAAAAACAAGTAAGTGAGGCAAAGAATAACAACGAAATAAGTGCATAAATCATAAAGGGACACGTACTTCCCAGTAGAAGAACTCACAAAAATCATAATAAGAGAACAATCATGCAAATACAGTAGAAGAACTCATAAGGACAAGGTAGAAAAACACAGTAGAAGAAACACATAAGAATCACAGTAGAGCATGTTAAAAATCAAAGAAACCCTAAATCAGAGAAGGTGAAAGGGATAAAAAGCAAGTTTTTTGAAAGAAACTTTTGAGAAAACGTTTGAGACCCCAAGATAAACACAGATCTAGAGAAATCGGAAGAACCTCGAAAGGTTAGGGTTTTAGAAGAAACCCAAATAGCGAAAAAGGCTTGGAAAATCACGATCTAAGCAGGAGACGTCCAAAACCAAGCTTAAACAACCATGGCTTACCTGAGCAAGGTCGGAGTCAAGCCAAAGGACTCGAATCAAATAGGGTTTGGGCCAAGCCTCTTCAAGGTTTGGTCTGTAAATAAAGATAGTCGAGCACATAGGAGTCTCAAGAGGCTGGTACAAGCCTTTAATGGTTTTGCAGGCCATGGATTCAGGCGACTTTAGGTGGTAATCGGAGGGAGGCGGCTAGGGTTAGGCTTAGGTCTCAGAGAGAATTAGAGATGAAAGGAGATTCTAGGCCGGCTGGTGGGTGAAAATGATTAGGGTTTTTGGGGGGGTTTGAACGGATCATGCCCGTTGATTATAATGATCAACGACCAAGATTAAAAGAGAAACCAGGCGGGTCTGAAAATGGGTTATGGGTTTGGGTTGGAATTTGAAATTGGGTCGTTTGATTAGGGGTGTAATTGGAGTTAAATTGATGCTACAATTGCAATTGAAATGGCTATGCTTCAAATAATCAATTTCTCCCCTTTAATTTATATAAAAATAGCTAAAATAATTTTAAAAACAAATTAAAAGCACTAACTAATTAATAATATATAAACATTAATCTAAAAATTTTAGGAATAATTTCATAATTGTAAAATGTCATTAATCATAATATAGGCTAAAATTACAATTTTATCCAATTTAGTTGAAAAATACCAAATAAATTTGTAAAAAATATGAAAAAATCATCTTTATATATTTTGTTGTAAATATGAGGATGGAAACTAACTATACATAAAAAATAGTAATTTTAAGAATAATTATGGGATTTTGTACTGCTAAAATAGACAATAAATTGATTTTACAAATCTTATAAAATTAGGAAAAAATACCAAAACTCTTGGGCATGCTTATGTATGCATACACATGCTATTTTGAGAGTATTTTGGGTATAAAAAATACATAGGAAAAAATTGGGTATCAACAGCTACCCCTCTTTACCCGGAAAGGATCAAAGAGTTGTTAGGTAAAGATATGATGACCAATTTTGACCGAGAGAAATGACTCGCAAAGGTTTTGACCGAGCTCTGGTTTTTGAGCTTCCTACATATCTCTGGTTTTACAGGAATCAGGTCATATGTAATTCGGGATACATCGATGGAGTATGCCGATGGAGGTTTTTGAAGAAACGGGCGCAATATTTAGGTTGGGAAAGGTGGTCAGGGACTGATGGGCTGTGAGAACCGGAGCGTGATCGCTCCTACTATAATGGTCGTTGCCAACTGTTGTACCTGCAATTGAGTAATACAAGCATATTGTGAGGAATTGAAACGTGATGCAAGTTCCCATTGGACCATGAATGTTATCTCTGGACGGTTAAGATGACTTCCTCGGACCATGACGTCCTGGGCCATGAAGCGCATAATAAAGGTTTCGTAGGCTATGAAATGATGTTCTCGGGCTATGATAATGGTGCCTCCGAACCATGATACCTAAGTGGGGTCCTCGGGACTTGGCATGGTGTTCTCGGGCTATGAAGATGGTGCCTCCGAACAATGACGCCCTTGGATGGTTTGGCGATGTTTCAACCCATGAAATGCAAGATTTGGTGGTATTTCAGCCGATGTAAATGATAAATGTAAATGGCGATATTTCAGCTGACAGAGAAATATAAATGGCGATATTCAGCCGATAGAAATATAAATAAAGCTGGCGATGTTTTGGCCGATGTAAAAAAAATGTAAATGGCAATATTTCAGCCAATAGAAAAATGTAAATGGCAATATTTCAGCTGATAGAAAGCATAAGTATAGACGATGATGAGGATTTAGATATGACTAGCAATCCTTCAGTTGATACCGAGAATTAGATAAAGTTGGCGATATTTCAGCCGATAAAGAAGGATAAATATAAATGGCGATATTTCAGCCGGTACAAGGGATTTAAACAAAAATTGGCGATGTTTCATCCATGCAAGATTTAAATGAAGCTGGCGGTATTTTAGCTGATGCAAATAGAGGTGGCGATATTCAGCCATGCAGGATGGAGACAGTGCTTAGTCTCGGAAGGCAAAAAAGTAGCCTTATGCAATGCAAGAAAATGCAGGATGGAGACAGGGCTTAGTCTCAGAAGGCAGAAAGGTAGCCTTATACTTGCAAGAAATGTATGAAGGAGATAATGCTTAGTCTCGGAAGGCAGAAAGGTAGCCTTATGAAATGCAAGAAATGCAGGATGGAGACAGTGCTGAGTCTCGGAAGGCAGAATGATAGCCTTATGCAATGCAATGGATAAAGGTCCAGAGCAACGAAATCTCTTAGCTGAGAGGTGAAATATGACAATTAGTTGTCCTTGTGGCTGCTGGGGATGTTGCCTGCGAATAGCACTAAAAAATGAGTGATGATCCTGAGAATTGTATTCCTGAAAAGTGTGAGTTTGTAATCGTATCCGATGATTCTATGTCTTGGGGTGCCTGAATTCAAAGAAAGATTGTGATTTTTGTCAAGGGGGAAGGTTAGTTCGTCCTCTCGCATACTGTGCTTGTCCTACTCGGCTCTTGCTTTCATTGTTGTAGCGTTGCTGGCAAAGTAGTTCTTATAGAATTCATGCATAGTTTGGTTATATAATTTTAAAAAAAATTGGTGTAAATACTTAATATTGAAACCTCTTTTGCTCCGGAATTTTGAGGGTCCTCCTCAAAATTCTGTCCCAGTTTACTAGGCCGGTGCCTCTGATGGCTGCATAATGAATGGCGAAAGTCAACTTCAGAATTTTGATTGTCCTCCTCAAAATTCTGCCCCAGTTTCCAATATCTAGGAAAATGAAAGTTTTATTGAATTGTTACCGAACCCATAAGGCTGCCTATGTAACCCCTGTTAAATAGGAATTAGGTCAGGTGTAGTTCAAATTATATCATAAAGGAATCATAGTGATTATACATAGTATCGTTTCACTGCATCTGAATTGATCGGCTTCGGCGAAATTTTTCCGTCCATTCTATGAGTATGAGGGCTCCTCCGGTTAGAGCCCGATAAACCATGTACGGACCTTTCCAGGTGGGAGAAAATTTTCCTTAGGCTTCGTCTTGGTGTGGAAAAATCTTCTTCAGTAGTAACTGCCTTGGCACGAACTGTCTCGACCTGCCTTGGGTGAATTGTGGCATGGTCTCCATATAGATAGGATTGTTATGGTGGCCTGGTGTGTGGGTGTGTAAATGGTCGTTTGCGTAGTTCTGAGGTTTTGGGATGAGTAGTGGAGTGTTGTTTGGGGTATGGTAGGTGTTACATTGGTTCTTTGGTAGAGCAGCGTGATAGTGAGGAGCAGGATGATTCTGTGGTTTTATGATAGTTTGAGGAGGTGTAGGGTTTTGAGCATCGGGGAAGTTTGTATCTGGGTTGCTGAGGGAAAATGACAGGTTTTCCAGATTCAGAACTTGATCGAGCTCTTCTTGGAATTTCAATAGTTTTTGTTGAAGTTGTGACACACTCTCATTGGAAAACCGAATAACATATTCGTCAGTGGCCTCTACCCCTTCAGCTGTGTTCTCCTTCTTGATGTTGTTTAAATCTTCCATTTTAATCTTGCCTTTTCCTTTAATGGGACTAAGAGGAGGAGTGGGTGGAGTGCCCCTACATCTTCTGAAATAAGATAATGATGCCAGAGTGCACGAACTAACCTTTGGGGAGGGGAATAATAAAAACAAAATAAATCAAAAGGTAATCAAGTCAGTGAGGAAAAGTATTGCAATATTTAAACACATAGTGCAGGAATGTAAAGCGTGTCCTAATTTGGGAACCTCTTTTTGCCCGAGGTAGGCCTAGCGACAAATAGATTTGGAGAACTTTTAATGCTAAATGCCTCATTTTATTGATAAAAATAGGCGAATCCCAAAAATACACTAAATAAGCAAGAAATAAAAGCTACTAATGGCCATTATCCTTATTACATTCATAGAGCAAAAAAGTAAATTCCTATCTATTTGGTCCTAGAAGGACCTTCCCTAGATTCGACATCCTTGGCCCTGTCGAATAGCTTCCCTAATTCACGAAGTCCCAATAACAGGTATGTTATGGCTGGATGTTCACCTTTGGTCCCTTCAGCCTTTTGATAGTCTTCAACCCTCTTGAGAAGCTTTCCCTCCAGTTCTACTATGCCTCGCTCCAAGTACCCTAGCCTTTTGTTGGCACTAATAGCCATGTATTTCTTTTCCTCAATCAGCTTATGCTTGGATTCTTGTATCTCGCGGTGTTTGCTCTCGTATTCACAGATCCTTTTGTGCAGCTGATTGTACTTGACTTGCGACTCAGCCTTTTAATCTATGATTCTATGACCTCGAACGAACCTGGCTGTCCTGGACCATCCCAATTATGTTCCAACCAAACCGAATAGAAAAGGGTACAACTGGCCTGATATCTATCCGGCTCGATGATGTCATTCCCTATTACGATCTTGTAGTGCCACATGTGCTGGGCTTCGCACTTGCATGAACTATCATCATTTTGGAAGTTCGCTCGAAGATGGCTCATCTTGTCAACCCTGGGTATGACTTGCTTCCTACCTGCTAGCCTCATAACTCGAAGAGGGACGTAAGGGTATGTTCCTCTTAGGCCAATCAGTATTAGGAAAGGTGCATATCTAGATCGGGCGATGAACTGCTCTGTCAGAAACTACTCGAACATCCATTGAACATGTTCTTCAATCAAATTATCAAAGAGCTCAACCCATCATTTGGAATACTCAGGCTGAGCGAACATGTCGGGGATGTAATTCATTTTCTTTGAATGGTGGAAAGCGATGTGGTCATCCCAAGCCCTTTGCTGAATTTCCTATTGGTGTTCCCCTTTTGGAGATCTTCCATGAGCCAAAGTTGAAGTAGTAGATTGCAGCCTTCGAAGTGTTTTTTCTCCTCGTTGACACTTCTCTAAGGCTCGGTATATGTCTGCAATGATCATGGGTACAATTCTGAATTCCTGCCCACCAATCCCCTCTATTAGGGTCTTGGTCACCATAGCGAGCCTAGTATGGATTCTCCCTTTCTTCATTGTAAACACGATCAGGCCTAGGAAGAAAAGCATGAAGACAAAAACCCTATGATGGATATGTCCCAAGGACGTGATGTTGAACTCTTCATGGTAAGTACGATATGATTTGCTGTGACCATACCTTTCATAAAGGTAGTCAAAAGGGATGTAAACGAATTCTACATTCTTCTTCAAACCCATCATTTTTAGGAAACCCTTGCCAGTGCGGTTCTCAGGGGGGCCATTTCTTGAATAATTACGAAATTCACATCACCGGATTCCTCGTCTCGCCACGAGTCCGTACATATAAAATTTCATCAAAATTGGAGTCCAAATGCTCCTTCAAATCCCAATTTCTCATTTAAAAAACCAAAGCCCTAGTTCTTCAATTTTTCACCCATTTTTCCAAGAATTAAAGGTAGATTCTTCAATAAAATAGCATTTCTATGTGACGGGACTTACCTCCAATCGATTCCCATCAAAACTCTCTTCAATTTCTACCCAAAAGCTCTTGAGGTGGTTCAAAAATGGAGGAAATACCAAATGGGTCGCAGATAAAAATGTCCTTATAAAACCCTTCTGTTATTGCCCAGCAACTTCTGCTTTTTGGCCTTACAACCGCTTCTGCGGTTGCCGCTCTTGCGGTCTCTTTCCGCTTCTGCGGACTTTCACTTGAGGGGCATGACCGCTTCTGCGGTCCAAAACTCGCACCCGCGATATCGCTTCTGCTTTTGCGGAACCTGCCCTGAGCTCGAATTTCGCTTCTACGCCTGCCCGTCCGCTTCCGCAATACCGCACCTGTGGTCCCAAAACCGCTGGTGTGAAAACACCAGATATCAGCAACCTTCAGCAACCTACAAGTCAAATTTTCTTCCCGTTAGCCATCCGGAATCACCTCGAGGCCTCCAGGACCTCAACCAAAAATACCAACATACTCCAAAACATCATACAAACTTGATCCAATCATCGAAACACGCCAAACAACATAAAAATCATCAATTCACCACGGATTCAAGCCTAAGTTTATCAAAATCTTCCGAAACTCACCTTCGCTCAAAAACCCAACCAAATGACGTCCGAATGACCTGAATTTTTTTGCACATATCCAAAATCACCTAACGGAGCTACAACAACTCTCGGAATTCCATTCCGACCCTCGGATCAAAATCTCACCTATCAACCAGAATTCGCCAAAATTTATCTTCACCAATTCAAGCCTAATTCTACACCGGACCTCCAAATTCAATTCCGATCACACTCCTAAGTCAAAAATCCCCAAAGCTAACCGAATCACCAGAATTCGCATCCGAGCCCTCTAACTATATAGTCAACTTCCAATTGACTTTTCCAAAACAAGCTCCCTTCTATGAGGCTAAGTGCCTCATTTCCTACTAAAACCAATTCAATTAAACCCGATCAACTCAAGTACTGATATTAAAACAAAAAGTAACTCAATATGGGGGAAATGGGGCGGTAACTCACATGACGATGGGCCGGGTCGTCACACTTCTTCTAAATCATTTCACCACATGTGGAGCTATAAAGGGACCTCACTAAGGACTGTGAACGGTTCAATTTTGTTTATGCTCATCCTGCACATTTATTATGGTGTTTAAGCAAAATCAAAACTTTATTTGACTCAAAAATTGTCTATTTTTTTTAAATTAAAATGCAAGACCCAATTTTTCGAACACGTCCTTTCAGCACTTCGGTGACGAAGATTTTAAGGTTGTGTGGGTTAACCGGTCAAAACCTTAAAAATGACCAAAAGTGGTTGTTTATGCAAAGTCAGTCCTCCTGCGTCCCTTTCGAGAACATTCGGCTATCTTTGATAAAAATGGCATCACCCAACTTATTTATGACTCTTTTTCTTCTTTTTCAATTTGAGATAAAAGATCCAGTATTGCAAACACGCCTTTCAGCGTCTCGGGGACAAAGATTTTAAGGTTGTATGGGTCAACCAGTCCAAAAATCTAAAAAAATGACCAAGAGTGTTCGTTTATGAAAAGTCATCCTTCTGGCATCCCTTTCGGGAACATTCAGCTATATTTGACAAGAGCGGCATCACCCGACTTATTTATGACGACAATTAAAATTTGACATTTTTTGGCTATTTTTGCAAAATGGGAGGTTGGACCCGATGAGGGTTGCCTACGTATCACACATCCTGTGAGAATCAAACCGGCGTAGTTCGGGCAAGAAAATAAACTAAATTTGAAAACAAGACTCTTTTCTTTTGTTTTAAATAAATCAAAGCATTTCTCTTTTTCCATCTTTTTTTTTTCTTTTCAAAATTTCGGTAGAGTGCCGACGCTACTTGGGCATTGGTTTTTTTCTAAAAATAAGTAGTTATCTCTCTACATTGTTATTTATCTATTTTTCAATTTTTCCAAACACTTCAAAGCCGGTCAACATGCAAGTCTGAGACAAATAAATGCATATGCAACACATAAGATGCATCAGGATGGTCTTTTTCACTTCGGATTACCTGTCCTAGACGGAGCCAACCCCTGTGTTGAGTCCCCTATGTCCAATGCAACATGATGCAAATAAGCATTCCTACTTAGGGATCCGGCATAAAGTCAAGTTATTCTAGTTTCAAAACCTGGGTATATGTTCTAAACCGTGTACCCGAGCGGACAACTCGAGTCGAGGAAGGAGCTACTTTTCGGGAACCAAAAGGCCAGCCGGCTTAGTAACATTTCTGAGCCTCTTTCTTATATCAAGATATGACAGTAACAGAATAGGGAGTCTCAACCAGTAAGCACATCCCCGGAGGTGAGAAGAGAAGGGTTTCGGCACAGTTTATATACAGTTAAGATAATATCAAAGCGGTAAAGCATTTAGCACATTTTAGTAGGAAACATGTAATAAAAATAAAATAATAAATAAGCCAAATACAACAGTTATTCCAAGCTCGAATTCTTTAACCCTGAACCAGAAGCTCTGGGTTTGATTCCCCAGCAGAGTCGCCAGAGCTGTCACACCTCCTTTTTACCTACTACACCCGCAGGGGCGTAAGGGGTTAGGGAGTTTTTTCCAATTAAAGGACGATTGAAACGGGATTTTGTTATTTAATTCAGAGTCACCACTTGGGAGATTTATGGTGTCCCAAGTCACTGGTTTAATCCCGAATCGAGGAAAAGAATGACTCTGCTTAACAGTCTACGTACAAGAAATCTGAGTAAGGAATTCTGTTAACCTGGGAGAAGGTGTTAGGCATTCCCGAGTTCCGTGGTTCTAGCACTGTCGCTCAACTATCATATTCGGCTTATTTATCTGATTTAATGCATTACGAACCTATGTGCAAACTTTAACTTTTAATCACTTTTATTCAAATTTTAAAGAAAGTTGAACGTCGTTTTAAAACATGTCTTTGGGCCGCGTCACATAAAATGCACCCGCAATCCTAAACACATTTTATTTAACGTTTTGGGATTTGATTTGGGTTGCATGAAATGTACACCCGAGTTTAAGAATGTAACTCTATTAAAATCGCGCCTAAAGTCACTAATGCGTTATTATCTTTGGGGAGGACCGTGAAATTCGCTAAACGACCTCTCCCAAAATCTAAGTATTTAATTCAACCAATTATTGAGGGCCCAGCAGTTTGCACATTTTATTTGGCGAGGCTCGTCTCATTTTTTACTTAAGGATATCCTAAAGTTACTATGATTTTTCTATTTATGTTTTCACCAAGAAAAATAGAGAGAATGGCCTAATTACTTAATATTACAAAATTGGGCTTCAAGTTCAAGTCCGGGTCCAAACAAAAGGGAGCACCTTTTAATTTGAACCCGCTACCTAACTTAAAACCCAAACTTATATTGTTTCTAAACCTTGAATTGAATCCTTTAAACTAAGTCCAAATTATTGACCCAAATAGGTCTAATTATGACGATTGCAATAAGGGAGCCTCGGTGCCAACTCATGGCAAAGGGAATGGATAAACCAAAACGGCCCAAACCAAATTAGTCCATTATTCAAACTACTATTACTAACTAGTACTCAAGTGATTTGGTATTTTAAACTACTGGACTATGGAAGTGAACTATATGAAACACAGAGCTATTTGAACTTGTTTTTACAATTATTGAAAACGAACCCATGCTTAGGAACTGTCATAAGAAAACTGAACACTAACTGCTTCAATGATTAACGATTTCCTAATAGAATTGCTTACGGACATATTGAAACTTAAAACCATTCAAACCCATTTTATAACTACTGAAACTAACTGGAACTAACCACTGAAACTTACAACCCTTTTTATCCTATTTCTCACAACCACAAAACTAAATCTGGCATTCAACTTCTAATATAAGTCCGAAAGAATAATCACTACATAGTCCATCTATTACAAATGATAAAGCATTCCATTCATTGAGTTCCACTATAGCTACTGTATAGATACATTTAAACTATCCAAAACTCAAACAAGTTGATATCCATGAATGCAAGCCGAATTTCATTTCTTCAATTAACTATCACAATCTGATTGTTTCAGCCTTTCATACATCAACTGGAGCTGAAGATATACCTGTATAATGGAATGGAAATGAAGTAGAAGAATGATCAGCATCAACAGTAATATCAGCAGCAATGGAACAGTTAAATCAACCAGCACAACAATGGGACAATTTCAAAACACACAACACCACACCCAGATAGACACAAATGAAACTCAGTAATCCAACAACAACACAAACACCCCGAGACTCAAACTGGACTTGATTAAACCAGAAGTGACCAGCAGACCTCAGAAGAAAGTTTCAGTGAGCTGAACTTAGGAGGGGAAATCAGAATCAACTAACACACTCGAAAGTGAATCAAAAGGACCCAATGGAACAGTAAAACTCACTGTGTTTCTGTATTTTCAGTCTCAGAAACTGATCTTAAACTGATTATAGACTGACTTAGGAACTTCAGACTTTTTCCAGCTCTCAAAAACTCTCTCAGAACTGATTCAAGAAGACTCAAAACAGAACCTGAAAGACTATATGTTTTCTTTTAAGTTGTCCTGACTTTTCTTTCTCAGTACTCATTTTTGTCCTTAAGCTCTAACAATCTGAAAATCCCTCAAGATTGACAAAAAAAAAATCATTCACTCTGTCAAAAATCCCTCTATTTATAACGAAAGTACCCTATCATCTCCAGCCCTTAGGAGAACTCCACTATTAGGAAAATATATCTGCCCATGATATTCTCTGCCCTCCCCACTACCATGTGTTTATTTCTCATTGTTTAATTCAAAGTTATGGGTGAGTTATTTGTTTAATACCATTATGTCTTGTTCCCCACTATTGCTAAACAAATGTATTAGTTTAATATTACACTTAGTACTTCCTCGACAGAACATAAACTAACCATTTTTAATCTTTTGAATCCAAAAACACCCCTGAACTCAACTGTGAATCACTACATTAGTTAACCAAAGCTCTATATTACTCAGTTGTATTCACTTTAGCTAAATTAAACCTAATGCTTATTTGAGAACGGTCAAAGAACTTAAATAATGGCATTGTGAATTAAAGAGTTTAGAACAATGGCTTCATTAATTTCAAACAGCTATCAATTTATAATTTCTGCACAATTATTGAACCAAATACACACGAAATCAAACATAAGAGAAACTAATTCACTCAAAACTTCAAGAATTCAAACTACCAAACAGTTCTTATTAGAGGAAAAACAGACATACCCAATTAGAATCAGAACTACCACAAAATTTGATTAAACTACCAATTCGTTGCTTTAAATTAACTAAATTGACATGTGGACACTTAATAACAGATGTAAAGACGAAGAATCATATAGAACTCAGCCCAACCAAAAACGAACTAACACACGAAATAAAATAGGATTGACTAACCATCAAGAAGAACCGACATTTAAGAGAACAAAGAAAATCATAAAATTGAGAAAAAACTTACTGATTTTAAAGATCAAAGCCTTCCCGACTTCGAATTGGGTCTCTAAATAGTGTTACGTATTTTTCCTTGCTCAGAACAAACCCATAGCACCATTCATAGACCCACTCGAACAAAACTGGTCCTGGAAATTTGGACAGAAGAAACCTAAGCCTAAAGTTCGTGGAGACCCCGGTGGAGTTTGAACGGCTTTCTCTTGAGATTCAGGGTTAGGGTGTCAAGGGAATCATTGGGTGTTAGTTTGGGAAGGTTTGGTGGTGGCACCGCCACTAGCGGATCTTGTGGCGGCGCTAGGCTTCTTAGGTTTGATTCGTTATTCGAAGAGTTCTGGGGCGATTCTAAAGAAACCAACGACTTTTTAGTGACGAGGGAGGTCCTGGGGTGGCATAGTGTTAGTTTGGGGGTAGTCGGACAAGCTAGGGTTTTTGGACTGATCTTCGATTGAGGATTCGAAGACACTGGTGATGATTCGAAGAAAAAGGGTTGTGGATTCGTGGAGGGGATGGTTTGGTGGTTCTATGGTGTGAAGATGGAGTCGTTTGGCCACCGTTCGCCGCCGTGGGCGATTTTCGGCAGGCGGAGTAGGGCGGTGAGAGATGACTTCGTCTCTGGGTTGTTAGAGACGAAGGAGGGTGGGGTTTGGTTTAATGAGGGGGTCGGGTTAGACCGGGTATAGGGAACGGGCCAAGAATAGGTTACGGGAGGAGTGATCTGGACTGTTGATCAAGTGATATCAACCGCCCAGATTGAGTGTGACAAAAACGACATCGTTTGGACGGTCGTATTGTCAACTCAATAGGACCTGGTAAGGAGTGTTTGGACTGGGCTGTTTTGGTGCTTTTGGGCCTGGTTTCTCTTTTAATCAAAGTGGCCCAATCCGATTTTTTATTTTTTCCCCTCTTTTACTAAATTAATTTCCCTAATTTTAAAACCAAAAATCCTAGACCAAAATTAACTTAAAAAGCCAATTAAATCTTAAAAATAATTATCACACAGCATTAAAATAAAGAGAGTCACACAATTTGACATTAAACACTAAAACGCGAAGTCCATTATTTTTGAGATTTTTTATTTTTGTAAAACAATTTAATTACTCCTAATTGTAGAATTAAATCCTAAATGCAAATGCGACATATTTTTGTATTTTTATTAATTTAAACAAATAAACATGCACACACAAACGCAAACAATTACTAAAAATATCACAAAAAATTCACAAAAATGCACACAATAAAACAAATAATTTTTGTTTTGATTTCTTTGGGAGTAGTTCGTATGGGGAAAAAATCACGTGCTCACAACTATCGCAACAACTTTTGACATATATTTCAATCAAAGGATTGCACACTGCAACTTTAGAGTTAAATCACCAACCCTCATTATTTGGAAAACCATAGAGGTTAAGGGTGTGTTTGGTATAAAGGAAAATATTTTTCATGAAAATTATTTTTCACGGAAAATATTTTTTTGGAAAACAAGTAATAATCTTATTTATTTTCTGATGTTTGGTACGCAAATGAAGAAAAATATTTTCCCAAGTGTATTCATAAATAATTTTGACACAATAAACATAAAGTCATAAACTTTCGAACCAGCAACCTTCCAAACCCTCAAATTTCATAAATTTCTAAACCGCAAAATTTCGAACCCGTAAATTTTATAATATCTAAACCCGTAAAATTCAATACACATAAACCTCCAACTCATAACTTTGGAACTTGTAAACCGAAAGATGAAAAAAGTAAAATTAAAAATATATAAAATCCCCCTCGGGAGAGGGGGGGGTGCAGAAAAAATAGAAATTCAAAAATTACAAAAAAGTTAAAAAAAATGTGCAGGAGCAGAAAAAACAAAAATTTGAAAATTATAAAAAAAGTAATTTTTTTGTGTGGTGGGGTGTGGGGTGGGTGGGTGGTGACGAAAAAAAACCTTTGTGAAGAGAGGGCATTGGGTGGGGTTAGGTGGGTCGGTGTGGGGTGGGTTGGTGACGGTAGAAAATTGGGTGGGGAAGCTTGAAAAGTAGTTTTGGGAAATATTTTTCTTTCTCTAGATAGGACAAACCTTCCCTCCAATTGACCTAATAGATATTTTCTAAAATATTTAAGCCAACCAAACATGAGAAAATTGGAAAGTATTTTCCGGATAATATTTTCCTTGTTACCAAACACACCCTAGATTAGATTCCATTATCTCGGGTTTTTCCTCAACAAACAGACTTTTTTTTTTTGGGTCACGAAAGATAATATGATAGATAAAAACTTAAGTATATAACGGGAGCATGTTCAGGGCGGCTGTTCTTCTACAGAAAACAAAAAAGCATTGCCAACCCTACGTGGATCTAAATGAGAGGCCACCCCCAAAGTGCTATTCGGATCACTATTAGTTACAGAGGTGTTTAACAAAAAGGTGTTGTTATCATCTAGCTGGCTTTGTGCATTTGGAGTAATTAAACGTCGATAAGTAGTGCCTTGCTTGTCATCCATGAGTATCTTCAACATAAAAACTAGAATGTCTTCAAAAATGAGCATCAAAGGGCCACAGTCTTCCCTAAGGCCGTGATTTGCCATAACATCGGCCACTTGACTTTGCTCCCGATATGTATGAGTAACAGGAGGATCAGCCAATTGGTGGAGGACGTACCTGCAATCATTAATGATGTGTGAGTATAAAAGATAGCCTGTATTTAGAGCATGTATTACCTCAGTTGCATCAACGGAGATTTCCAAGGGAGTCAGGTTTCGGGCGTGTGCTAAATGAAGGCCCTGGAGAAGGCCCATTAACTCCATTTGTAAACTAGTTGTGTGTGTAGCACTACCAGAATACATTACAACCCAGTTGCCTTCAGAATCATGAATGACCCCTCCATAACCTGCAAGTCCAGTGGTTGGGCAGGAGGCACCGTCAGAGTTGAGTTTATAACAATGAGGCGGTGGAGGAGTCCACTTAATATAGATGGGTTGGAGATCAGGTCGACTTGTAGGTGATAGGGCCAAGTGGAGAAATTCCATAGCATGTTTAACAATGCATGCGAGGCTGATAGGTTTGTAAGGAGTGTCAAAAGTATTGTGATTCCTAATGTCCCAAATATGCCATAAGGAAAAGGGAATGAATAGGGTTGAGGGAAGATGGTGTGGGTATTGACTAGTACATTGATGGATAAGCTTTTTGAGGTAGGTTAGTGGTGGCTCGTTTGTAGTGACTATGATAGGGGCTCCCTGATTGGGTAATAATGAATTCCAAAATGATGTTGCAGGAGCACAGTCAAAGAAGATACGGTGGATAGTTTCAACTGCGCTCTGGCATGTTGTGCATATAGGGGATGGGATGAGTTTTAAACGGGCAAGGTAGGAGGCTGTAGGCAGTCGGTTATGACAAAAGAGCCAAAGAAAATGAATTATCTTAGGGGGTAGTATGAGTTTCCATATCCATTGGTAAGGATGGTTATTACTGCTATGTAAAAGGGATGCATAGCTGGATTTGATAGAGAAAAGGCCGTTATTTGTGAGATCCCAGATGCTACGATCATGAGAGGCAGGTTTGGGAGAGAAGTAGGTACTATGCAGGCGTTGTGTTATGCTAGTAGGCAGGTCAAAGGAAAGTTATGAAAAAATCCAAGAAGAATGTGAAAGGTAGGAGGCTATCGATGATGTAGTTTCTGATTATTTCAAGGGGCCTGAATAAGGGAGTGTAATGTGAGAGTTGGGTCAATCCAAGGTTCATTCCAAAAAGAAATATGGGAACCATCAGCAGGTTGCCATTTGATACCCCGTTCGCAAAGTTGCCAGCCATGTCGAATGAACCTCCAAACATATGGTGTGGAGACTGGTTTTTGAGGATTTGCATACCTATTGATAAGTCGAGAAGCCCAGAGGGAGTTGGGATAATTAAAAAGACGCCATGCCATGCTAGCTTGGAGTGCAGAATCCTTAAGAGAGAGTTTTTGGATGCCTAGACCCCCTTCAGCTTTATGTATGGTTATTGTGTCCCAATTGAGTAGATGGAGTCTTTTGCGAGTTGCACTTGATCCCCACGGGAAATTACGTTCATATCGTTCCATTTTACTAATAATACTTGGAGGAATTTTTATGAGTTGCATGACATGATTTGGGATATAATTAAAGGTGGAGTTTAGGAGAGTTGTCCTGCCCGCTTTAGACATAAAGGATGTTTTCCATCCCGACAGGCGTGCTTTAAAATTATCTAGGATATATTGGTAATCACTCATAGTAGGGCATTTTACAAATATAGGAAAACCTAAATATTTCCCAAAAGACTTGCCTTCAGTCATGTTGAAAGAAGATAGGACATATTGCATATCCCCTTGGGAGCAATTTGTGGAGAAAAATATACGGGATTTATCAAAATTGCGCTTTTGGCCTGAATACGTAGTGAACATAGTGAGATGATCAATTATTGTATGGAAAGATTTACTGGAGATTTTGGCAGTGAGAATGATATCATCGGCAAAGATTAGGTGTGAAATTTGAGGGCCCAGGGTGGAGATTTGAAGTCTTCCCATGAGTTGTAGTCTACCGCGACATTTATGCTTCTAGATATCATTTCTAAACAAATATTAAATAAGTAAGGGGAAAGGGGATCGCCTTGGCGTATTCCTCTTGTAGGGGAGAACTAAGTGGTGGGGGATCCATTGATAAGTATGGAGATAGTAGAAGTAGTGACACGTGACATAATAAGCATGATTAATAGTTTGGGGAAGTTGAAAAAATTTAGAGCTTTGTAGATAAAGGACCATTCGAGGTGATCAAAAGCTTTTTCCACGTCAAGTTTTAATAACATGAGTCCTTTCTTACCTTTGACTTGCTTAAAGTGGATCAGTATCTCTTGAACGATAATAGCATTATCCGCGGCACGATGATTCTGGAGGAAACTGGACTAGGTAGGTCCAATTAACTTTTGAAGGAAAGACTTAATACGGGCAACAATAATTTTTGTGATGATCTTATAGGACGTATTACAAAAGCTGATGGGTCGAAAATGATTCAGAGAGTTTGCAGTTTGGTTCTTTGGAATGAGGTATAAATATGTAGAGTTAATGTCAGGAGTAATCTCATACGTGGTAAAAACTTGGTGGCAAAAATTGAGGACTGAAGCATTAATTTCTGGCCAGAACTTTTGATAAAAATATGGGTGAAGTCCATCGGGGCCGGGTTTTAAAGGGTTTAAAGGAGTTTATTGCTTGGAGTACTTCTGATTGTAGGAGTGGACGTATGAGATGTTGGGAATCCATAGCTGAAAGGAAGTTGTGAGAATTATTTACTAAGAGGGAGGATGATTGATCATGGTCAGTAGTGAAGATATTTTCAAAGTGATAGTAAATTGAATTTCTAATGTTTGTGGTATCATATGTCCAATTTCCCGTGGAGTCTCTCATAGCCGTAATACGATTGCGTTTACAATGTTGTAGGATGGTGAGGTGAAAGAAATGAGTATTTGCGTCACCCTCATTTAACCACTGAATACGGGACTTGAGTTTCCAAAAATCATTTTCTAATTTTAAAATATTATTAAAGGTGACAACAAGGTCTTCTTCTAAAGTGCGAAGGAAGTTACTAGTAGGGTAGTTGGGGAATTTTTGGATGCCACTCAACCTAGCTAGTAAAATACGTTTCTTTTGAAAAATGTTGCCAAAAGTAGTGATGTTCCAGTCATGCACCTCAGATTGGAAGTTTGTGATGGCAGGAATGAGATTATCATTATTAACTTGCCCAACATGCTTGACTAGATGACGAAAACCTAAGTGAGATGTCCAAATAGATTCAAAGCGGAATGGTTTATTAGAAATAGAGGTAGGCGGGGTGAGTGCGAGTAGTAAGGGACAGTGGTCGGAATGTGTACGAGGTAGGTGTCGAACAATAGCATTTGGAAATTGATTGATCCAACCATAGTTAGCTACTACTCTGTCTAGGCGTTCAAGAATAGAAGCATTGCTTCTCCTATTATTTGACCACATAAACCTACTACCTTTAAACCCAAGATCAACTAATTGACAATAATTTAGGCAACTTACAAAACAATCTGCTCGTTTATTATTTAAGAGCCGGCCGCCAAATTTTTCTGAAGCACAAGTAATTTCATTAAAGTCTCCCCCCAGCATCCATGGCCCTCTATAGTGATCCGAATTGCATTGTAAATTTTGCCAAAGTATCTGCCTATTTGCTGAATTAGAACTAGCATAAATAGAAGGATTTTTTTTTTGTGAGAGACAGTACCTCCACCATGCAATGAACCTCTTGATTTGTAATAGCTACTTCCTCCACAAGTAGGAGGTTTTCATCCCAAATAACAGCTATGCCACCTGAGTATCCTTCAGCCGCAACAGAAGCCATACTAGTAAAAACGAAGTCATCTCTTAAAGGTTGATGATCCATTAGATGAGTTTCCAAAAGGATGACCAAAGCTGGGTGATGATAATCAAGCAGGGAGCGGAAATTTTGATGAAAATCAGGTGAACGAGCAACCCTACAGTTCCAGATGATGAACTGCATATTAGAGTTGTTGGAGGGGAGAATGTTGGGTACTTGAACCTGAGGGTTTGTGGAAGGAGTTTCTCTCGTCGTCTGCCCCAAGGGGTGCAATGTGGGTATGAGCACTAGTGCAAACTTGCCTACGTCGGGGTTGACGGTTGGACGAAGTTTGATGAGGCATTTTTTGAGGTTTGGTGGACAGCGAAGGAACAGTTTTTTCTGATACTGCTCCTTTAGGATGAAGTGCTGAAGTCCATCTAGATCGAGTAGTTCTAAGCGGGTTTCCCTCATTTCGGCGGCTAGCACCGATATTTCTTGCTGTGATAATAGTTGTTGTTCTACAGGAGGGGTGTGTGGTGGGTGGAGATCGAGTGGGCTGGTGGGAGACAGGGGGACTGTGAGCATGGGAGTTAGAGTCTGCATGGGGTGATATAGTGTGATGTGCTGATGAAGCCATGGAACAAGGTGGTTTTCCATGCTCATCGTTGGGTAAAAGGGCATCTCCCACATGGGAGTGTATTGGGAGGGGTGGAACATCAGGGGTTGTTGCGTAAAAGATTGGTACTGGGCATAAGTTTCCTAGCCCAGTCTCATCCCCTGCATCACGATTTGAGCAATGTCCATGTGATTCTGTATCAGAATGAGGACTTCCTCATTTTTGTTCTCTAACACGAAGGTCAGTGTATGGCCCAGGAGCCCCATCTCTAGCCATGACTGGGCTGGAGCAAGTTGATTTGGAACGGATGAGGTGTAAATTCTCTGGTATTGGGGAGGAAGGTATGGGTTCTGCATGGTGAACGGGAGCTGTTGAAGGAAGTGATAGGGTGGAAGAGGGGTGTGGTGTATGTGAACTCCGGGGAAAGGGCAGTTGTGCCTCTGTATGTCCATTAGTTATAAGAGGTTGTGGAAGAAGTAGTATTTCTTTTAAGGGTACTTGCTGATTATGGAGAGGAGTCTTAGGTGGGGAAGTTGGTGTAAAAGGCGGTGATGGAAGATTTGGGCTATCAGACTTGGGAGTATGTGAGGGAATGTAATGATTTGTGTTGGAACTTTGTAGTTGGGCTGCGTCGTGGGTATTAGGTAGTTACCCACAAAAATAAAATTATTTACCCTTGTTTACCTATTTGTTTTTCTACTCACAAAACTAATTACATTTCCTACCCAGGGGAATTTTCTGTTTATTCTCTAATTCTTTTTTATTTCTATGCTTCTTTTCTTTTCTTTTTCTTTTCTCCTTTTCTTTTTTTCTCATTTTCTTCTTATTTTTTCTTTTTCCTATTCTAATTTCATTTAACTTCTTTTTTTAATATTCCTTTTCTCTTCATAATCTAATTTTATTTAATATTTTTATTATTTTTATTATTCTTTTTTATATATATTATTACTAGAGAAAAATTAAATTGTGTACCAATTAAATGTAGCTAATACAATCAAAAAAATATTAACTAACATTTGATACAAGTATAGTATATTGTTATACCAACATGGTATATAATTGTATGCAAAGAGTTAAAAAAAGTTTATTTCAATTATTAAACTGAAATAATATCAGTTGTTAATAAAAAAATTAAAAATTCTAAAAGGATCTAATTGTAAGAGTATACTGTTACATTATATAGCATAATATAATTTTGTTTTATTTTTGCATTTTCAATTTGCTGCTCACGCTAGGTAAAAGTTTAAAACAAATTAAAAGGGAAAAGGCAAGTGAATTTATGGGTAATAAGTATACTATTATAGCATATTGTATACTATTATAGCATATTATTATAATATCTTGCATATTATTACAGTATACCATAACAATATATTTGTATACTATAATGGTATACTACTGTAGTATAACTATATACTCATATAGTATATTCGTATACTGTAGCGGTATATTGTTAGGTAACAGTGTTCTTCGATTATTACTGTAGTTGTGTTCTTCTTCGATTTTCAACAGAAAATTTCGATCTCAAATCAGCTCTAAGTCTCGACCAAACTGACTCAACATTTAGTTACAGTTGCCAATCGATATTTTAATCACGCCAGTCAAAATCTAATCAAACAATTAAAAACTCGACAAATGCAATTTATGATTTTCAAGTTTCAAGGACTTTAAATGGTTGATCGAATTTTTCTTACAATAAATCACTATGAACCTCTCAAAAGATATTAGAAATAATTATTTGTAACACTGCACGTACAAAATAGTTATTTTTCTTATCATTAAACCATATCAAATTTCACTCATTAAAATCAGAATAAAAAACTGGACAGTAACTATGAGATATGTAAGATGAAGATAATATTTTATTGCTGGAAGAAGAAATAGGAAGAAGGGGAAGGGGAAGGGGAAAGGGAAGTTTTAAGGAGAGAGGTTGGTAAGCCAACTAAGAAACGTGGGCGGGTAATAATTTTGGTTGGCTTAGGTAGATATAGTAATTATTATTAAAATAGGTAAAACCGGGTTATTATTTTGGGTTTAGTGGGTAGTTAGTGTAGTTTCCTCATTAGAGGGTAATGGTGGCTGGACTTGGGAGCCGTTTGGGCTGGTATTGGTCTCTAAAGGAGAGATTGGGCTGGCACTATCATGCGTTTGATTGGGAAAACAAGATTTAATTTGATCCACTATGGATGTGGCAGAAGGAGTGTGGTACGTGGCAATGGAGGGTTTGTTTGGACGGACGGTGGAAATTTGCATGTCACCATGGCTGGTCGACGTGTTTTGAACTGATGTAGGAGGCAAAGTAGATGTAGGTTGATTGAGTGTAAGGGATGTAGAAATGGTGGGGTCCATTAGATCTCCCACATCATTTGCTAAACAGTGGAAAATATTAGAAGTGTTAACACTAGTCTGATTTAGGAGGAGTTGTTTTTTAGACTTAGAGTTAGGCATACAAGATTGGGCTTTAGTGGACATACCTGTGGGCCTGTCTGCAGTAGCTTGCTTACCTGGGCTGGGTAGGGTTTGCAGCATGAGAGGGGATTTGTTCATGAAGTCATGTGGTGTACGTGGTACTCCTTTACCTTTTCGAGTCGGTTTTGTGGGGAAGACGACTGTTTGCAGTTCATGCTCCGGGGAGTGACTTGATTGATGTTTAATAGCAGTGGTCGTGCTACCATTCATGGTGCCCTGTGTTGGTGGAGGGTTTTGTGGTTGAGTGGTTGTTGTTGTTTGAGTGGGGCATAGACGTGGGTTGTGTCCAAGGCAGCCACAAGTGGTACAGAAAAGGTTTATGCCTTCATACAATATGTTCTGCTTGTGGTTACCAACGAAGATATGTGATTTTAGAGGTTTTTCTAGTGGTACTTCTATGCACACTCTATCATATCTCCCCCTTGTCATGGAGGTAGTGCAGGCGTCGACCTTGAGTAGTTTACCCACCTTTGAACCAATCTTTTGGAGGATTTCAAGATCGTAGAACTCAGTTGGAAGCTCAGGAAGAGTGTCCATATAGCAGAGTATGTTAGTTGGGCTGACGAGGCTATCAATTTGGGCTCCCATCACCTTACAGAGAGGAAGTGGTTGAAGACGAACCAAGGCCCATAATGTAGGGCACGCAAGATGTTCTCTTCGCGTGTAAATTTGATAAAGAAAAAATCATTGCCCAAATTAAAAAGTGATAAGTCTTCTGAGGGTTTCCATAACGCAGTGAGTTTCTGTTTGAGGATTTGATGTCCTATCTTTTGCCCAAACACTTTGACAATAAGAGAATACTGCCAAGGGAGGTAGAGGCGATTCTTAACTGTGGAATATATCGGGATAAAGTCATCATCATTTGCAGTAGGGATTATTTCATCACTGAGATCCAAAACTGCTGGTGTAGGGTATAGGGTCTGGCAGTTTACTATTTCAGGGGAGGAGGATAGTAATTTTTGACGGAACGTAGGTGGAGTTGGTGGGGATGGGTTTCGTCAATTTGCATGGTGCTGATATCTGGAGGTTCAACAGGGGCAGGGGGTGGTGTGTTCATGATGTTCTTCAAACTAGAGAGAAAATTTTCCGATCCTATTGGCTTTTTGGAAAAAGTTGATTTGGGAGAGCACTCATCTAGTTATCATTTCTTTTGGGATTTTCATCGAACAATTTTCCTACCTTATTTTACGGCAATTTCTGATGATGTCCATCTCATTTGAAGAAGTATTAGGCATGTGCCTAATAAAAGTTTCTTTGGTTTGGTAGCCAACCTTGTTGACTTGTTTTGGTTAGGTAGCCAACTTTGTTGAATTAGTTTTGGTTGGTAGCCAACCTTGTTGAATTTCTTTGGGTTGGTAGCCAACTTTGTTGAATTGTGAAAAGTGTGTGTAAATTGTCAAATATTGTAGGCTTTAGAGAGTGAAGCTTTGGCTATAAAAGGAGAGCTTCAATTCTCATTTCCACACACCAACAAAGAGAGAAAGAAAGAGTGAGGTTTCACAGACAGGGTATAAGAAATTAGTCTGTGAGAAAAATAGAGAGTGAGCGATATTGTAGTGAGGTGGGAATATCAAAAGAGGGTTATTTCTTTTGAGTGTTGTAGTGGTCTTTGGAGGATTTTACTCGGAACTACAAAGTGTAAAATTCCTTACTATAGTGATATCAGTTTCTCCTCTCGGGGCCGTGGTTTTTTCCCTTATTCAAAAGGGTTTTCCACGTAAAAATCTTGGTGTCATTGTTACTCTTTTATTTTTGTTAATTACCGTATCTCGGTGCTACATTATTATTCCACTTTTATTACCGTGAATATTATTTCTGTGGGGGTTTATTCCCAACAACTGGTATCAGAGCACAGGTTCTGCTCGTTCACTAAAATACTATTCACTGTCGGTAGTACTATACTCGGTGAAAAACAAAAATGTCCGGAGTAAAGTACGAGGTAGCAAAATTCAACGGAGATAACGGTTTCTCAACATGGCAAAGAAGGATGAGGGATCTGCTCATCCAACAAGGATTACACAAGGTACTAGATGCTGATGCCAAAAAGCCTGATACCATGAAAGCTGAGGATTGGGCTGACTTGGATGAAAGAGCTGCTAGTGCAATCAGGTTGCACTTATCAGATGATGTAGTAAATAACATCATTGATGAAGTCACTGCACGTGGAATTTGGACAAGGTTGGAAAGCCTATACATGTCCAAAACACTGACAAATAAATTGTACCTGAAGAAGCAGTTATATGCCCTACACATGGGTGAAGGTATGAATTTTTTGTCACATTTAAATGTATTTAACGGACTAATCACACAGCTTGCCAACCTCGGAGTGAAAATCGAGGAAGAAGATAAAGCCATCTTGCTATTGAACTCGTTGCCATCTTCGTACGATAATTTGGCAACAACCATCCTGCACGGTAAGACTACTATTGAGTTGAAAGATGTTACATCGGCTCTTTTACTCAATGAGAAGATGAGAAAGAAGCCTGAAAATCAAGGACAAGCTCTCATCACAGAAGGTAGAAGTAGGAGTTATCAAAGGAGTTCGAACAACTATGGTAGATCCGGAGCTCGTGGGAAGTCAAAGAACCGATCCAAATCAAGAGCCAGAAATTGCTACAACTGTGATCAACCAGGTCACTTCAAAAGAGATTGCCCAAATCCAAGGAAGGGCAAAGGAGAAACCAGTGGCCAGAAGAATGACGACAACACAGCCGCCATGGTGCAAAACAATGATAATGTTGTCCTCTTTATAAATGAGGAAGAGGAATGCATGCATCTGTCAGGTCCAGAGTCGGAATGGGTGGTTGACACAGCAGCATCTTACCACGCCACACCGGTAAGAGATCTTTTTTGCAGATATGTAGCAGGGGATTTCGGCACTGTGAGAATGGGTAACACAAGTTACTCAAAGATTGCGGGGATTGGTGACATCTGTATCAAGACAAATGTCGGATGCACATTGGTTCTAAAGGACGTGCGGCATGTACCTGATTTGCGGATGAACTTGATCTCAGGAATTGCTTTAGACCGAGATGGATACGAGAACTATTTTGCAAATCAAAAGTGGAGACTCACTAAGGGATCATTGGTGATTGCAAAGGGAGTTGCTCATGGCACGTTGTACAAGACAAATGCAGAAATATGCCAAGGTGAATTGAACGCGGCACAAGATGGGATTTCTGCAGATTTGTGGCACAAAAGAATGGGTCATATGAGCGAGAAGGGATTGCAGATTCTTGCCAAGAAATCACTTATTTCTTATGCCAAAGGTACAACAATAAAACCCTGTGACTACTGTTTATTTGGTAAGCAACATAGAGTCTCATTTCAGACATCGTCTGAAAGAAAATTGAATATACTTGATTTAGTATATTCTGATGTTTGTGGCCCAATGGAAATTGAATCAATGGGCGGTAACAAATATTTTGTTACTTTTATTGATGATGCTTCACGAAAATTATGGGTTTATATTTTGAAAACCAAAGATCAGGTGTTTCAAGTTTTCCAGAAGTTTCATGCTCTAGTAGAAAGGGAGACTGGTCGAAAGCTAAAACGTCTCCGAAGTGACAATGGAGGTGAGTACACTTCAAGGGAATTTGAAGAGTATTGTTCAAGTCATGGGATCAGACATGAAAAGACAGTTCCTGGAACCCCACAGCACAATGGCATAGCCGAGAGGATGAACCGCACCATTGTGGAGAAGGTGAGAAGCATGCTCAGAATGGCTAAACTGCCTAAGTCATTCTGGGGTGAAGCAGTTCAGACAGCCTGTTACCTGATCAATAGGAGTCCATCAGTTCCGTTGGCGTTTGACATCCCAGAGAGAGTTTGGACCAACAAGGAGGTGTCCTACTCACATTTGAAGGTGTTCGGTTGCAGAGCTTTTGCACATATACCAAAAGAGCAGAGAACAAAGCTGGATGATAAATCTGTTCCCTGCATATTTATCGGATATGGAGATGAAGAGTTCGGGTACAGATTGTGGGATCCTGTAAAGAAGAAGGTCATCAGAAGCAGAGATGTAGTCTTCCGAGAAAGTGAAGTTGGAACTGCTGCTGATATGTCAGAAAAGGCGAAGAATGGTATAATTCCTAACCTTGTTACTATTCCTTCTACTTCTAACAATCCCACAAGTGCAGAAAGTACGACCGACGAGGTTGCCGAGCAGGGGGAGCAACCTGGTGAGGTTATTGAGCAGGGGGAGCAACTTGATGAAGGTGTCGAGGAAGTGGAGCACCCCACTCAGGAAGAAGAACAACCTCAACCTCTGAGGAGATCAGAGAGGCCAAGGGTAGAATCATGCATGTACCCTTCCACAGAGTATGTTCTCATCAGTGATGAGGGGGAGCCAGAAAGTCTTAAGGAGGTGTTGTCCCATCCAGAAAAGAACCAGTGGATGAAAGCTATGCAAGAAGAGATGGAATCTCTACAGAAAAATGGCACGTACAAGCTGGTTGAACTTCCAAAGGGTAAAAGACCACTCAAATGCAAATGGGTCTTTAAACTCAAGAAAGATGGAAATGGCAAGCTGGTCAGATACAAAGCTCGATTGGTCGTTAAAGGCTTCGAACAAAAGAAAGGTATTGATTTTGACGAAATTTTCTCACCTGTTGTCAAAATGACTTCTATTCGAACTATTTTGAGCTTAGCAGCTAGCCTAGATCTTGAAGTGGAGCAGTTGGATGTGAAAACTGCATTTCTTCATGGAGATTTGGAAGAGGAGATTTATATGGAGCAGCCAGAAGGATTTGAAGTAGCTGGAAAGAAATACATGGTGTGCAAATTGAATAAGAGTCTTTATGGATTGAAGCAGGCACCAAGGCAGTGGTACATGAAGTTTGACTCATTCATGAAAAGTCAAACATACCTAAAGACCTATTCTGATCCATGTGTATACTTCAAAAGATTTTCTGAGAATAACTTTATTATATTATTGTTGTATGTGGATGACATGTTAATTGTAGGAAAAGACAAGGGGTTGATAGCAAAGTTGAAGGGAGATCTGTCCAAGTCATTTGATATGAAGGACTTGGGCCCTGCACAACAAATTCTAGGGATGAAGATAGTTCGAGAGAGAACACGTAGAAAGTTGTGGCTATCTCAGGAAAAGTACATTGAACGTGTACTAGAACGCTTCAACATGAAGAATGCTAAGCCAGTTAGCACACCTCTTGCTAGTCATCTAAAGTTGAGCAAAAAGATGTGTCCTACAACAGTGGAAGAGAAAGGGAACATGGCTAGAGTTCCTTATTCTTCAGCAGTCGGAAGCTTAATGTATGCAATGGTATGCACTAGACCTGATATTGCTCACGCAGTTGGTGTTGTCAGCAGGTTTCTTGAAAATCCAGGAAAAGAACATTGGGAAGCAGTCAAGTGGATACTCAGGTACCTGAGAGGTACCACGGGAGATTGTTTGTGCTTTGGAGGATCTGATCCAATCTTGAAGGGCTATACAGATGCCGATATGGCAGGTGACATTGACAACAGAAAATCTACTACTGGATATTTGTTTACATTTTCAGGGGGAGCTATATCATGGCAGTCTAAGTTGCAGAAGTGTGTTGCACTTTCAACAACTGAAGCAGAGTACATTGCCGCTACAGAAACTGGCAAGGAGATGATATGGCTCAAACGGTTCCTTCAAGAGCTTGGATTGCATCAGAAGGAGTATGCCATCTATTGTGACAGTCAAAGTGCAATAGACCTTAGCAAGAACTCTATGTACCATGCAAGGACCAAACACATTGACGTGAGATATCATTGGATTCGAGAAATGGTAGATGATGAATCTCTAAAAGTCTTGAAGATTTCTACAAGTGAGAATCCCGCAGATATGCTGACGAAGGTGGTACAAAGGAACAAGTTCGAGCTATGCAAAGAACTTGTCGGCATGCACTCAAATTAGAAGACAGTGCTACCTCCTCTAGATAAATGAGACTGGAGGGGGAGATTGATGATGTCCATCTCATTTGAAGAAGTATTAGGCATGTGCCTAATAAAAGTTTCTTTGGTTTGGTAGCCAACCTTGTTGACTTGTTTTGGTTAGGTAGCCAACTTTGTTGAATTAGTTTTGGTTGGTAGCCAACCTTGTTGAATTTCTTTGGGTTGGTAGCCAACTTTGTTGAATTGTGAAAAGTGTGTGTAAATTGTCAAATATTGTAGGCTTTAGAGAGTGAAGCTTTGGCTATAAAAGGAGAGCTTCAATTCTCATTTCCACACACCAACAAAGAGAGAAAGAAAGAGTGAGGTTTCACAGACAGGGTATAAGAAATTAGTCTGTGAGAAAAATAGAGAGTGAGCGATATTGTAGTGAGGTGGGAATATCAAAAGAGGGTTATTTCTTTTGAGTGTTGTAGTGGTCTTTGGAGGATTTTACTCGGAACTACAAAGTGTAAAATTCCTTACTATAGTGATATCAGTTTCTCCTCTCGGGGCCGTGGTTTTTTCCCTTATTCAAAAGGGTTTTCCACGTAAAAATCTTGGTGTCATTGTTACTCTTTTATTTTTGTTAATTACCGTATCTCGGTGCTACATTATTATTCCGCTTTTATTACCGTGAATATTATTTCTGTGGGGTTTATTCCCAACAATTTCAACATTATCTTTAGCATCCGTTTGCATATTCTCTTCCCCATCAGCTGGTTCTTTAAATTCAATAGTTAAGATCTCCTTAGAGACAAATTTCTCAGTCTCATCAAGCACTCCATAGTCTCGGTCACACACACACATATATATATATATATATATATATATATATATATATATATATATATATATATATATATATATATATATATATATATATATATATAGGCTATGATTACATATTTTAGTCGTTTATCACATTTTAATTTATTGCACTTTAATTGAGTTTGACCTGCTAGTGTTTTGCACTAATTATATATATATATATATATATATTGATGGTAGGCTATGATTACGTATTTTAGTCGCTTATCACATTCTAATTTATTGCACTTTAATAGCTAGTATTTTGCACTAATTATGTGTTTTATTCCTTGTAGGTGTGACTCTGAGCTACGTAGATATTTCTCTTATAAATCCATTTTTTGTCATTTCTATTGTGTGGAAATCAAATTCTTTTTTATCTCCTGGTTGGTATTTCATAGGCTTCTTATATATTTTTGTTCCTGGTTTTATAAGTTCTATTTTTGCCATTGGCTTTCTTTTTTCCCAATTCTTTAATGGGTCTTCTGAATATATTTCTTCTAACAATTCTTCTAAAACCTGTTTTATATTTTTTATTTCATATTCTTCTTTGGTTTGTATTTGATGGCATATATTTGTTAAATATATTCTTCCGTCTCCTTTGTTTTTTAATATTTGTGTTACTTTTGGGGTGCCTAATTCCCATGGTTCACATATTCTTTCTTTTGGATAATATACTCTGTAATTTAGGTATTTTACGTTATTCTTTGTGAATAGTATTCTATCTGTTGTTATTTCCATTGGTAAATACATGCCATAGAATGATGCTCCAATTAGAAAATCAACTCCTTCTAATTTGTAAGCATATATTCTTGGTATTTTAAATTCTTCTTTTGCTATCTTCATTGTTATGTTTTCTGCTATTGCATCTGCTTTAGATTTTTCTCCTCCGATTCCTGTAATTATAACGTCTGTTTCTTTCTATTTATGATCTGGTAATGTTTCTTTTTTACATAAACATATTGTTGCTCCAGTATCTAGTAACCCATGATATGTTCTTGAATTGTATTTTGGTATTTCTATTTTGATTATCATATACGCCATTTTTGCTTTATTCATTATCTTCTTGGGGATAATCTTCTCTTTTTGATATTTTATTTTGTGCTTCTGTGGTATTTAGTAAGTATCCTTTGTGTATATTTCTTGCTATATCATCTATATGTAGCTTAACTCTTCTTATTTCTTTTCTTATGACATCATTTATTGTGATGCCTAAATATTTATTGTCTATATTATATGGTGATACTTGATCTAGGAAATTTATTCCTAATAGTATTTGTTTATGTTTTTCTAGCAATTCCATAGGTTCTACTGAAGCTGTAATTTCAATAGGAAATGCTAGTAAATCTTGTCCTTCAAAATATATTGTAAATCTTGCTATTTTGTCTATTTTGATTCTTTTATTATGACAATCTTTACATATATTTGTTGTGATATATTTGTTGTTGGTAATTTATATTTTTCTACTAGTTCTTCTGGTATATATGATCTAGCTGCTCCAGTATCGATTAATACTGGATGAAATTGTCTATATTTTCTTTCTCCAATTCTTCCTATTATATGATATTGTTCGTATGTATCTTCTAACTTTACCTTTGCTATTATTTGACTTGAACTTTCTTCTATATCTTTTGGGCATAATATTCCTTTAAATTCTTCAAAATATCTTTTCATTGAATTAGAAATACTTGCTCTACTTGCTCCTTCATCTTTTTGTATTAGTTATTGGAATAGTGGCTCTACTATTAAATTGTCATTAAAATTCTTTAAGTTTCTTACTTCATGTTTATTGCTTAGTATATATGCTTTTCTCATTCAAATAGAGAATATTTTTGAATTTTCTATCATATCTATATTTTTTAAATTCCATGTCATTCCTGTAACTTTTTCTTTATTTTTATCTTCTTCACTGATGCTGTAATTTATCAGTGTTCTAAATTTTACGACTTGGTACATTAGATTTCCTTGTAATTTTGCTATTATAGCTCCTTCTTCTGGATGTTTTATTCTTTCATCCACTAGAGTAATTTCTATAGGTGTGTCTATACCTTCTCTGAAGTAAGCTTTGATTATTATTTCTATACATACAAAATGTATGTTTCGTATATTTTTTCTATCTTTTTCTGGTATCTTTGATATATCTCTTTCATAGAAATTTTGATTATATAATGGTAATTTTATTTTATTTTTGTCATTTGAACAATATCTTATATCTATTGGTTTTTCTATATCTAATAGAAACATATATTGTATTTTTTTTTTTAAATATTCTTTTGAAATCTCTTTGTATCAAATCTCCTTCTTTCATTGTAAGATTTTCTTCTTTTTTTACCTTGTTATATTTTTCCCTTTTAAATATCAATTGTTTTGTATCATTGTTTTCCGATTCTTCCATGGATATTAATTCTATATTTTCATCTTCTGTTGTTTTGAACATGTAACATGATTCTATCTAATCGTTATCATATATATATATGGATTCTCTTCTCTAAGGCATTCTTCATCTGAATATGTCCAATTTTCTTCTTCCTCATCCTGATTTATATATTTTTCCAATAATTCTTCTATGTATATCTCTTCTTCTGGATTTATTTCAAACTCTATTTCCTGTTCTTTATCTATATTTATTCTGTAACATTCTTTGTCGTTTATTTTCTTTATTTTCTCTGTTCTCTTTGGTTTTTTATAATTTGGAGATATATGTCCAAATTCTCCACAGTTGTAGCACTTGCATTGATTTTTTCTTCCTGATTTTTTTTTGTAAATTGTTTTGGTTTCCAATAAGTTTTTACACCTCTTGGTAATCTTTTTCTTTGTATTTTTCTAAATGTTTTTCTTCCGGGTTTTCTGGAATATTTTTTGAAATTATATATATATATATATATATATATATATAATTTGAAAAATATAAATTTATGCTAAGGATAATTTTATCTTAAATAAAATAATTTTCTGCTTCTGCTTTTTGTAATACTTTTTTATTTTTGTCAAACACAATAAATTTTTCAAAAAATACTTTTTGATAAGACAAAGTACTTTTGGCCTTTTGGCTTCCGAGAAGCTTGGCCAAACAAGCACTAAATGACATAGTTTGAGCATACATGAGCTGAGGTGCCCAATTGGATTTGTGGGAGATAAGGTGCCAAAATGAAATTTCGGGCCAAGTTCGCGTATTTGGCCATTAATAAAACACTCTATTCGTCACACCCTACAAAAGGACCCCTTACTTCAATAACCGTCGACTGTAAGGACGAGCACGCCGGACAGACTCATTCGCTCCCTAGGGTTTATCAGTCTAAGTTTTTTGTCAGGTAAAATAGCTTCGCCATCTGCATTTTCAATTTAGTTTTCTTCTTAAGTCCACTTTTCTTTACCAATTCGCTGTATTGAATTTGCTAATCATCTATTTGTGATGTCCAGTCTTTTGTGGATAGTTGTAGAGGTGCATACATGGCAACTAATCCTCCGCCATCCGGTCCACAGGTAAATTCTTACCACTTGAAAATAGATAAAGAGTAATCTCTCGCAAAGTCCACATGGTGAAAGGAAGATTTTAAGTATGCTCTTTTGAACTCCTAAAATGGTGATATAAGCAATATGTGAGGGATTACGGCTTCTTTTGAGGCGAGAATGAAAATGGTTTATTGCTCGAATAAGGCCATCTTTGATATTGCTCCATGTAAAACTCCATATTAAAACCATTTGGACCGGGGCTTTGTCCCCATTCAATTTGGTTGTCATTGTCTCAATTCTCTTCAAACTTGAAGTCAGCAAACCTGGTTGTTGGTTCTTCTCATCAAGCCATTTACTTCATGAGTTGTATTGCTCCTTTTGTGAACACCATTGCTTGCTTGGTTGATCTAAAAGCACTAGTGAAATGAAGATTGCTGCTATGTGAGCCTCTCTTTGGTCTCCAATGCGTTACTCTCCATGTGTGACCTTCCCTCAACTTATTTTGGTATCTAACCCTCTAAATTTTCTCTTGTACGGTCTCTTCCAATTTGGAGGAGATATCGATGCACATCCTTACCTCTCTAAGAAGTGTGTGTTAAGGTTGTCATCCAATGAGGTGAACTTAAGAAGGCATAGAGGGGGAGAGAGAGAGTAGGTGGGGAGATAGGAGACAGAGATGCTGAGCAAGATTTTAGTTGTTTATATTAGAATTTTTCCTAGTGCTTTCCTCTCTATTTGTGGAAAACTTCTGTTACCTAACAAATTAGAATGTGAGATAGAAGTTGGTACATATGCATAAGTGCTTTATTAACCTTTACTTCTTGATCTTAAATCTGATCATTGCTAACTATTACCATCAACAATTTTAGTTATTTTAGCTCTTTGCTATTTTACATCTTCTCCTGTCGAAGATGGCATGCTTGATGTTTATGATCTATCTAATTTTACTGGTTCAACTACTCTTCTCATATCCTCTAGTAAACATATAATGTTAAGTGGAGTTTACTTGTCTGGCTTGGAATATTGCAATTATTTCCTTGTGTTTTTTTTAAAAATCTTGTTAGGTGTGTGAGTTTCATTTAATGGTTAAAGTGTTCTTTTTGATTTGATAAGAAATATCATGCTTTGATCGATACTAAACTGATTCCCACAACTGAAAAGTACAATTAATGGTTGAATTCGTGTAAAAAAAGGTGCGATTAACATAAAGTGCTATGTTTTTTGCTGACCCAACCATCTTCGAATGAGACAGAGTAATTATTTTCTTGCCAAATGTTTTTGCCAAGTGCTGTTTGTTGCTGCTTTAGCATTATGTGCTACGGTTGTACTTTAAGCACATCCAGTTCTCTTCAATTGTGTTTCAAAGTTGGCTTCTTCTTTGGATTTATCATTTCTCCATCGACAATGCAGTTCGTTTGCTTACTTCCTCCAAAATTTGGAACTTGTGCCTTTTCTTTCCTCTGCTAAATGTCCTCTTTCTGCAACTAGTAAACATATATCTCAAGAATAATTGTTACGAAAGGTTTTGTTAATTTATTTTCTTGATAGAAAGGTTTGACAGAGTGTTGTTCCTTGTTGAGATAGTTGGGTGTTTGTCTTTTTTTTGTTTTTTTTGATGAAGTAAGGTATTATTGACCAAGGCATCAAGAGGATGCATGGTTACAGGAATTGAAAAGTAGAACAAAAGATTACTAGTCTCCCTTTACATTCTGTCACTCTAAGACAAAGGAGTTAATAAAATCCATAAATTGGGGTGAGGTGAGGTGAGGTGATTAGGCAGGATATGGCGCGACTTTAGCGACATGGCCCTTGATAGAAAGGTGTGGAGGTCGAAGAGTAGGGTAGAACGTTAGTATATGGTTGTAAGTTTCTCCTTTTCTTACCGGTTACTTTAGTAGCACTCATGTTCCTGCATATTCTTAAGTAGATCTTTATTACGTCATGTGATCTAGTTTGCTTCTACTATCGTATTTCCTATTGTTATTATTTAGTACTACTTATTCTCCCCTCACCCCTCCCTTTTCTCCTTTTCTTCTTTCTCTTCTTCTCACTCTTTCTAAGCCGAGGGTCTATTGGAAAATAGTCTCTTTACCTTCACTGAGTAGGGGTTAGTTCTACCGATACACTACCCTCCCCATATCCACTTATGGGAATATACTGGGTTTGTTGTTGCTTGCTTGTTGCTATAACTTATTCCAGCAAAAAATACAGGGTAAGCATTTAACTTTTAGAGATTGGTTTGGAGTTGAGATTCCATTAAAACATCTGCTATTCCTCTCATTCCATAAGCACAAAAAATTAGTTGCAGGGATCATCAACCAGATTTTTTGATGGTCAACTCACCATAGACTCCGACTCAAGTGTGCCTTTCTCATATTTTGTGGCGTGACCCAGTTGAAATAAAAAATGCAGTAGAACATGCTCCAAATGTCAGTGGCCACTGGGCAGTGCAAAAATAGAAGGTTGACCGTTTCTTCATTTTTCATACAAAGATAACACCCGTTGACCAGTGGAAAACCTCTTCCGTTGAGCTTGTCTTTTGTTAAGCAAGCCTCATTGAGAGTAATCTAGTTATGGCAGATAACTTTAACTTGTAACTTGGTCTTCCATATTAATTTCAAGGGCCATGCATCAATCACTGGGTCTGAGTACTATTCTACCTGTAGCATTCTTTCACTCTTTCGCTGTAAAGGTGCCCTTACTCCCCCAACATATGGTGTCTGGTTGACTCTCATCAATGTTGTATCCCTCCACTTTTGCTAGTATGTACATCAAGCTGTCTATTTCCCGGTCTTGTACAGATCTTCTAAGGTGTACGTCCCAATAAGTGCTACTCCTGTTCTGAGCTATGGTGGAATTCTTGTCCAAAGCGATCTGGATCAGACTTGGGTACTCATCCATGAGTGCAGTGTGGTTAAGCTATTTATCTTTCTAGAATCTAATGTGGACTCCATTGCCAGGTTTGAAATAAGTTCTCTGAATAAACTCATTCCCCAATTTACAGATGAACTTCCAGGGTCCAACCCCATAAGGTGCACTAGAACTCTTAGTGCTCCAGTTGTTTCTTATCCCATGCTTAGCCTTGATCGCCTCCTTCTTCTTGGTTCTCATGTGCCGTGTCTCCAAAGTCATTTTATAAGTTTGCAGGTAAATCTCTGATTCCCAAACCTTCATTGCATTTTAGCTCTTTGACTTTGTCCATTTTATTAAATGGTATTTACGAGAGCTGCTGTTGCCTTCCCAAAGAAAATCCCTCCTGATTTTGTCTAGTTGTTTTAGTACCTTTCTGGTAATTGGGAACAATGACATATAGTATGTTGGTATGCTGTCAAGCATACTATTGATGAGAGTCAATCTGCCTCCCATGGAAAGATATTGGAGCTGACAAGAAGCTAATCTCTTTTCAAAGTTTTCAATAACACCATTCCATATCTCACAATTTTTTAACTTGGCAACGAATGTAGACCTAAGTATGTGGTAGGTAGTACTCCAATACTGTATACCATGATGTATCCCATGATGCCTGTAAGTTCCTCTATATTAGGCACATGATTCACAAGGTAGATGATACTTCTCAGCACATTGGCATGTAGCTTTGAAAGAACTTCAAACAGAAGAAGTGTTAGGTTCAAATACATAACTTTTGACTTTTTCGCCTCACATGAGGTCAAAGTATCATCAGCAGACAACGTGGGAAAAATAGTGTTTGAGTTCTCAATATGCCTACTCTGGATCCTTGAATCCACTATTATTCTCTGGCCTTTTCCAGCATCTTACTTAATCCCTCCATGGCTAGAATAAACAAAAATGAGAGAGTGGATATGCTCTTTTGATCCCTTTTTGAGGTGAGAAGAAGCCTATTGGTTATCTATTGACCAACATTGAGTATTTGACTGTTGAGATACCGAATCTGATCCATCTTATCCTGTTGTCTCCAAATCCCATTTTCCTTCAATATAAAAATTAGTTAAGACCAATTCAGTTGATCAAAGCCTTTTCTATATCAAGCTTGCACATAATGCCAGGAGCCAGTAATTCTCTAATCCAGAACATCATTGGCTATGGAGTGCTACATCAGTTATCTGTTTGTGCTTAACAAAAGCACTCTGATGACCATAGACTAGTTTGCCAGTCACCTTCTTCAGTGCTTCTGCTAGTACCTTAGCCACAATCTTATAGATGTTGCCAATAAGACTAATTGGCCTATAGTCTATAAGCTCTATTGCCCTTTTCTTTTTGGGTATCAAGGCAATAAAAGAAGTATTACATGACCTCACCAAGTGACACTGTTGATGGAAATGATTGATTGCCTCTAATACCTCTAGCTCGATGAACTCCCATGATTTCGGATGAAAAGCCATAGTTGCAACAGCACTGGGCTCGGGTTGGGATTGACTGTGGAGTTGCAACATCTTTAAGAATCAAGATTTCAAACCTCCATTCTTTTACATCAAGCTCGATTTTGTCTGGAGATATAAATCACTTGGCATTAACACATATTTTCGCCCATATGTAATGACTCTGAGGTCTCGTATCTTCATCTATTCCTACAAAACCACCACAAAAGTCACCGATAATCTTGAAGGAGTCTAGAGGCCATTCATGGACGGGAACACCGAATGCTTTGACCCATTTGTATTGTGATCTCGAGGGACGCTAAATCTGTGTCAGACATTGATGTCCCACCATTTTAATGATAAGCATTGGCCATTCCAAAACCACTCCCCAACATGAAATATGCGGCTTGTCTTGATAGAAACGCACAACAAAAACTGATGTTGGGCTAGAGGAGTAACCTTCAGACCAGAACAAATCTTCCACCTGTTGACTAATCATTTTTGAGTTATTTCTTGATTTGGACTATAGTTGAAGGAGTCGTTGAAGATTCCAACTAAGCAACAAGAGAGACATTGACGACTCTCTTTATTCGTCTCTGCGTTGACTTCAGTGACATTGCCAACCACCATAGCTGGAAACTTCGCCATCTCCGGCCATTGAATTCTACGGTGTCTACATAGGTTCTTGACGGTGAAGTAGGGCATTGCTTTAATCTGTTTGTTGTTAGTTTCCCTAGAAAAATGTAATATTTTCATTGCTATATCTTCCTATCTCCCGTTGTAAACTGACTCAGGAATAATCACTGCTTTCTTCCTATCCCCAACCAAGTTTCAATTCAAATGTATCTGCCATATATGTTGAAGTTACAACTACTCTGAATGTATATGCTTGTGACTTCCACCCCCAATGCCTGTGATAATATCATCACACACCCGACGAATATTTTCCTCATCTATTTTGATGCTGGTGAATAAGCTTCTACCTCCTTCAATTAATACAAACCACCCATCTCCAGAATCGATCAGTTCAAATGATTTGTCACCTGCGATTAAGAAATCTTGTTTTCCGGGGAAACTAACTAGTATTATCACCCGCGTGAATGCACTTACACTAACCATGTAATATATATGAGTTATTTGGATTATATGAAAATAATATTAAAACTTAAACTTTCTCTATTAAATATAGATAATCATTGGATATTAATTAAGAAACACTACATGAAAAAGATCAACCATTTCTCAAATTTCCTAGATATAATTCTATTTTTTTGTTTTTTGATACCATTCTCGCCGGCGTTATTGGATCCTAAAATTAGTCGGGAAGCATAATAGTAACTCATATTTATGACAAAACTATCAAAGGTTGAGACTATGAAGGACTCTTTGGATACGAGTTGACTCTTTTACTAATACCTGGACTCTTATTTTGTGTGTTGATATCTTTCAAAACTTATTTCTATTTTAAAATTTCAATTCTAAAACATTAGTTGTAAATAATAATTTATTTTATAATAATGCAAGTGAAAATATTATCCTTAATTGAAAACTCATTTTAATCGGCTATCTAATAATTTAAGAAATTATTTAGCCAGTAACTTTTTTTCCCGTATGGCTCCATTTTGATATTTGACATTAACCATATTAAATATCTGATTTATTTGAATGATATGTAAATAACTTTAAAATTTAAACCTTCTAGATAATCGATAGATATCAATTACGAAACAATACATGAAAAAAGACTAACATTTTCTCAAATCTCGTAATGATAATTTTATTTTTGCACCATTCTCGTTGGAGTCATTAGAACCTAAAAATAACCAAAAAGTGAAATAATAACTTGTATTTATATCAAAGCACAAATGTTGATACAATATGAACGATTCTTTGGTTACGACATGACTCTTTTACTACTGCTTCAACTCTTATTTGGTATGTTGTTATCTTTCAAAAGAGTGGGTGTTGTTAATTACATGCATTAGTGATTCAGTGATGACTTCGTCATTGTGGGTATTCTATAAAACTTACGTGCTGAGGGAGACTAGTTGGGGTTTAGACGACTGGTGGCATGAGAATGAAGACAGGGGTCTGGCAGTAGACAAATGTCTTTCCGATCAGATTGATGCTTTTTATATTGGCCTTAATTTGGGCCTTCCTTTTTGGAGCTTTACAATAATAAGACTCCATTTCATTTGGGCCCAGGAAGGTTTTTATTTTAATTCCAGAAATAGTTGCTTCGCCGTGCTGGGTCCCATGATTAAATCCAAAAACACATGCTTCACTAGGTCGAGTCTCGTAATTTTTTCCATTAGCCCCTGTATGTAACCTATTTGGAGTGGCCCCAGTAAATTTGAATTAAACTGCTCTTCCACCAACTGTCCCTCCATGTGCTTTGACAGTACCCTAACTTCCGCTGCAGTCCCCAAGAAATTCACCGCTTTCGCCATTGTAGACGATGAGCACTTCCCCCTTCTTCTCCGATGACTTTCTCAGCTACTTTCTGGGCTCAGGTCGGGATCGACCGTGGAGTTGCAACATCTTTAAGAATCGAGATTTCAAACCTGCATTCTTCTACATCAAGCTCGATTTTGTCTGGACATTTAAATCCCATGGCATTAACACATATTCTCGCCCATATGTAATGACTCTGAGGTCTCGTATCTTCATCTATTCCTACAAAACCACCACAAAAGTCACCGATAATCTTGAAGGTGTTTAGAGACCACTCATGGATGGGAATACCGAATGCTTTGACCCATTTGTATTGTGATCTCGAGGGAGGCTTAATCTGTGCCTGACATTGATGTCCCACCATTTTAATGATAAGCATTGGCCATTCCAAAACCACTCCCCAACATGAAATCTGCGGCTTGTCTTGATAGAAACGCACAACAAAAACTGATGTTGGGCTAGAGAAGTAACCTTCAGACCAGAACAAATCTTCCACCTGTTGACTAATCATTTTTGAGTTATTTCTTGATTTGGACTATAGTTGAAGGAGTCGTTGAAGATTCCAACTAAGCAACAAGAGAGACATTGACGACTCACTTTATTCGTCTCTGCGTTGACTTCGGCGACATTGCCAACCACCATAGCTGGAAACTTCGCCATCTCCGGCCATTGAATTCTACGGTGTCTACATAGGTTCTTGATGGTGAAGTAGGGCATTGCTTTAATCTGTTTGTTGTTAGTTTCCCTAAAAATGTAATATTTTCATTGCTATGTCTTCCTATCTCCCATTGTAAACTAATTTAGGAATAATCGCTGCTTTCTTCCTATCCCCAACCAAGTTTCAATTCGAATGTATCTGCCATATATATTGAAGTTACAACTACTCTGAATGTATATGCTTGTGACTTCCACCCCCAATGCCTGTGATAATATCATCACACACCCGACGAATATTTTCCTCATCTATTTTGATGCTGGTGAATAAGCTTCTACCTCCTTCAATTAATACAAACCACCTCTCTCCAGAATCGATAAGTTCAAATGATTTGTCACCTGTGATTAAAAAATCTTGTTTTCCATGGAAACTAACTAGTATTATGACTCGCGCGAATGCGCGGACACTAACCAGGTATGTAATATATATGAGTTATTTGGATTATATGAAAAGAATATTAAAACTTAAACTTTCTCTATTAAATATAGATATTCATTGGATATTAATTAAGAAACACTACATGAAAAAGATCAACCATTTCTCATATTTTCTAGATATAATTCTATTTTTTTGTTTTTCGATACCATTCTCGCCAGCGTTATTGGATCCTAAAATTAGTCGGGAAGCATAATAGTAACTCATATTTATGACAAAACTATCAAAGGTTGAGACTATGAAGGACTCTTTGGATACGACTTGACTCTTTTACTAATACCTGGACTCTTATTTTGTGTGTTGATATCTTTCAAAACTTATTTCTATTTTAAAATTTCAATTCTAATACATTAGTTGTAAATAATAATTTATTTTATAATAATGCAAGTGAAAATATTATCCTTAATTGAAAACTCATTTTAATCGGCTATCTAATAATTTAAGAAATTATTTAGCCAGTAACTTTTTTTCCCGTATGGCTCCATTTTGATATTTGACATTAGCCATATTAAATATCTGATTTATTTGAATGATATGTAAATAACTTTAAAATTTAAACCTTCTAGATAATCGATAGATATCAATTACGAAACAATACATGAAAAAAGACTAACATTTTCTCAAATCTCGTAATGATAATTTTATTTTTGCACCATTCTCGTTGGAGTCATTAGAACCTAAAAATAACCAAAAAGTGAAATAATAACTTGTATTTATGTCAAAGCACAAATGTTGATACAATATGAACGGTTCTTTGGTTACGACATGGCTCTTTTACTACTGCTTCAACTCTTATTTGGTATGTTGTTATCTTTCAAAAGAGTGGGTGTTGTTAATTACATGCATTAGTGATTCAGTGATGACTTTCATTGTGGATATTCTGTAAAACTTACGTGCTGAGGGAGACTAGTTGGGGTTTAGACGACTGGTGGCATGAGAATGAAGACAGGGGTCAGGCAGTAGACAAATGTCTTTCCGATCAGATTGGTGCTTTTTATATTGGCCTTAATTTGGGCCTTCCTTTTTGGAGCTTTACAATAATAAGACTCCATTTCATTTGGGCCCAGGAAGGTTGTTATTTTAATTCCAGAAATAGTTGCTTCGCCGTGCTGGGTCCCATGATTAAATCCAGAAACACATGCTTCGCTAGGTCGAGTCTCGTAATTTTTTCCATTAGCCCCTGTATGTAACCTATTTGGAGTGGCCCCAGTAAATTTGAATTAAACTGCTCTTCCACCAACTGTCCCTCCATGTGCTTTGACAGTACCCTAACTTCCGTTGCAGTCCCCAAGAAATTCACCGCTTTCGCCATTGTAGACGATGAGCACTTCCCCCTTCTTCTCCGATGACTTTCTCAGCTACTTTCTGGGCTCGGGTCGGGATCTACTGTGGAGTTGCAACATCTTTAAGAATCGAGATTTCAAACCTGCATTCTTCTACATCAAGCTCGATTTTGTCTGGACATTTAAATCCCATGGCATTAACACATATTCTCGCCCATATGTAATGACTCTGAGGTCTCGTATCTTCATCTATTCCTACAAAACCACCACAAAAGTCACCGATAATCTTGAAGGTGTTTAGAGACCACTCATGGATGGGAATACCGAATGCTTTGACCCATTTGTATTGTGATCTCGAGGGAGGCTTAATCTGTGCCTGACATTGATGTCCCACCATTTTAATGATAAGCATTGGCCATTCCAAAACCACTCCCCAACATGAAATCTGCGGCTTGTCTTGATAGAAACGCACAACAAAAACTGATGTTGGGCTAGAGGAGTAACCTTCAGACCAGAACAAATCTTCCACCTGTTGACTAATCATTTTTGAGTTATTTCTTGATTTGGACTATAGTTGAAGGAGTCGTTGAAGATTCCAACTAAGCAACAAGAGAGACATTGACGACTCTCTTTATTCGTCTCTGCGTTGACTTCGGCGACATTGCCAACCACCATAGCTGGAAACTTCGCCATCTCCGGCCATTGAATTCTACGGTGTCTACATAGGTTCTTGATGGTGAAGTAGGGCATTGCTTTAATCTGTTTGTTGTTAGTTTCCCTAAAAATGTAATATTTTCATTGCTATGTCTTCCTATCTCCCATTGTAAACTAATTTAGGAATAATCGCTGCTTTCTTCCTATCCCCAACCAAGTTTCAATTCGAATGTATCTGCCATATATATTGAAGTTACAACTACTCTGAATGTATATGCTTGTGACTTCCACCCCCAATGCCTGTGATAATATCATCACACACCCGACGAATATTTTCCTCATCTATTTTGATGCTGGTGAATAAGCTTCTACCTCCTTCAATTAATACAAACCACCTCTCTCCAGAATCGATAAGTTCAAATGATTTGTCACCTGTGATTAAAAAATCTTGTTTTCCATGGAAACTAACTAGTATTATGACTCGCGCGAATGCGCGGACACTAACCAGGTATGTAATATATATGAGTTATTTGGATTATATGAAAAGAATATTAAAACTTAAACTTTCTCTATTAAATATAGATATTCATTGGATATTAATTAAGAAACACTACATGAAAAAGATCAACCATTTCTCATATTTTCTAGATATAATTCTATTTTTTTGTTTTTCGATACCATTCTCGCCAGCGTTATTGGATCCTAAAATTAGTCGGGAAGCATAATAGTAACTCATATTTATGACAAAACTATCAAAGGTTGAGACTATGAAGGACTCTTTGGATACGACTTGACTCTTTTACTAATACCTGGACTCTTATTTTGTGTGTTGATATCTTTCAAAACTTATTTCTATTTTAAAATTTCAATTCTAATACATTAGTTGTAAATAATAATTTATTTTATAATAATGCAAGTGAAAATATTATCCTTAATTGAAAACTCATTTTAATCGGCTATCTAATAATTTAAGAAATTATTTAGCCAGTAACTTTTTTTCCCGTATGGCTCCATTTTGATATTTGACATTAGCCATATTAAATATCTGATTTATTTGAATGATATGTAAATAACTTTAAAATTTAAACCTTCTAGATAATCGATAGATATCAATTACGAAACAATACATGAAAAAAGACTAACATTTTCTCAAATCTCGTAATGATAATTTTATTTTTGCACCATTCTCGTTAGAGTCATTAGAACCTAAAAATAACCAAAAAGTGAAATAATAACTTGTATTTATGTCAAAGCACAAATGTTGATACAATATGAACGGTTCTTTGGTTACGACATGGCTCTTTTACTACTGCTTCAACTCTTATTTGGTATGTTGTTATCTTTCAAAAGAGTGGGTGTTGTTAATTACATGCATTAGTGATTCAGTGATGACTTTCATTGTGGATATTCTGTAAAACTTACGTGCTGAGGGAGACTAGTTGGGGTTTAGACGACTGGTGGCATGAGAATGAAGACAGGGGTCAGGCAGTAGACAAATGTCTTTCCGATCAGATTGGTGCTTTTTATATTGGCCTTAATTTGGGCCTTCCTTTTTGGAGCTTTACAATAATAAGACTCCATTTCATTTGGGCCCAGGAAGGTTGTTATTTTAATTCCAGAAATAGTTGCTTCGCCGTGCTGGGTCCCATGATTAAATCCAGAAACACATGCTTCGCTAGGTCGAGTCTCGTAATTTTTTCCATTAGCCCCTGTATGTAACCTATTTGGAGTGGCCCCAGTAAATTTGAATTAAACTGCTCTTCCACCAACTGTCCCTCCATGTGCTTTGACAGTACCCTAACTTCCGTTGCAGTCCCCAAGAAATTCACCGCTTTCGCCATTGTAGACGATGAGCACTTCCCCCTTCTTCTCCGATGACTTTCTCAGCTACTTTCTGGGCTCGGGTCGGGATCTACTGTGGAGTTGCAACATCTTTAAGAATCGAGATTTCAAACCTGCATTCTTCTACATCAAGCTCGATTTTGTCTGGACATTTAAATCCCATGGCATTAACACATATTCTTGCCCATATGTAATGACTCTGAGGTCTCGTATCTTCATCTATTCCTACAAAACCACCACAAAAGTCACCGATAATCTTGAAGGTGTTTAGAGACCACTCATGGATGGGAATACCGAATGCTTTGACCCATTTGTATTGTGATCTCGAGGGAGGCTAAATCTGTGCCTGACATTGATGTCCCGCCATTTTAATGATAAGCATTGGCCATTCCAAAACCACTCCCCAACATGAAATCTGCGGCTTGTCTTGATAGAAACGCACAACAAAAACTGATGTTGGGCTAGAGGAGTAACCTTTAGACCAGAACAAATCTTCCACCTGTTGACTAATCATTTTTGAGTTATTTCTTGATTTGGACTATAGTTGAAGGAGTCGTTGAAGATTCCAACTAAGCAACAAGAGAGACATTGACGACTCTCTTTATTCGTCTCTGCGTTGACTTCAGTGACATTGCCAACCACCATAGCTGGAAACTTCGCCATCTCCGGCCATTGAATTCTACGGTGTCTACATAGGTTCTTGACGGTGAAGTAGGGCGTTGCTTTAATCTGTTTGTTGTCAGTTTCCCTAGAAAAATGTAATATTTTCATTGCTATGTCTTCCTATCTCCCGTTGTAAACTGACTCAGGAATAATCACTGCTTTCTTCCTATCCCCAACCAAGTTTCAATTCAAATGTATCTGCCATATATGTTGAAGTTACAACTACTCTGAATGTATATGCTTGTGACTTCCACCCCCAATGCCTATGATAATATCATCACACACCCGACGAATATTTTCCTCATCTATTTTGATGCTGGTGAATAAGCTTCTACCTCCTTCAATCAATACAAACCACCTCTCTCCAGAATCGATAAGTTCAAATGATTTGTCACCTGTGATTAAAAAATCTTGTTTTCCATGGAAACTAACTAGTATTATGATTCGCGCGAATGCGCGGACACTAACCATGTATGTAATATATATGAGTTATTTGGATTATATGAAAAGAATATTAAAACTTAAACTTTCTCTATTAAATATAGATATTCATTGGATATTAATTAAGAAACACTACATGAAAAAGATCAACCATTTCTCAAATTTTCTAGATATAATTCTATTTTTTTGTTTTTTGATACCATTCTCGCCGCGTTATTGGATCCTAAAATTAGTCGGAAAGCATAATAGTAACTCATATTTATGACAAAACTATCAAAGGTTGAGACTTTGAAGGACTCTTTGGATACGATTTGACTCTTTTACTAATACTTGAAATCTTATTTTGTGTATGTTGATATCTTTCAAAACTTATTTCTATTCTAAAATTTCAATTCTAAAACATTAATTTTTAATAATAATTTATTTTATAATAATGTAAGTGAAAATATTATCCTTAATTCAAAACTCATTTTAATCGGCTATCTAATAATTTAAGAAATTATTTAGCCAGCAAGTTTTTTCCAGTATGGCTCCATTTTGATATTTGACATTAACCATATTAAATATCTGAGTTATTTGAATGATATGTAAATTATTTTAAAATTTAAACCTTCTAGATAATCGTTAGATATCAATTACGAAACAATACATGAAAAAAGACTAACATTTTCTCAAATCTCGTAATGATAATTTTATTTTTGCACCATTCTCGTTGGTGTCATTAGAACCTAAAAATATCCAAAAAGTGAAACAATAACTCGTATTTATGTCAAAGCACAAATGTTGACACAATATGAACGATTCTTTGGTTACGACATGACTCTTTTACTATGGCTTGAACTCTTATTTGGTATGTTGTTATCTTTCAAAAAATATTTCTATTTTGACATTCCAATTTCTATATATATATATACACTTTAGTCGGCTATCAAGGAATTTAAATGATTTTTCTGGTGAATTTTTTTTTCAATATGGCGTCATTTTGAGTTTATCGATATTTCTAGCCACAAATTTTGAATTTGGAATACCCTATATACAGAGGTGGATCTAGGATTTATACTTTGTGTATTCAATTTTTAAGGTTTTAGCATTGAACTCATTAGATTTTTAGAGTTATGTGTTCATATCTACTATTTTTATAATTTTGAGAATTTTTTACATATAAATTTTTGCTCAGCGTGAAAAGTTATGGGTTCAATTGAACCTGTTGTCAACACTCTACATCTACCTTTGCATATATATATAGAGAGAGATATTGTTCTTTGAATCATTAAATGTCAAATTAGTTGACTGTTATCATATAACATTGCATTATTGTCTTGAAATTGCCAAGTAGTTTTTTCTCGACACCATACTTGGCTTAACCTCAATGTAAACTACTCAGATTGCATTTATATTCAAATTCAAATATCATATCAGTTTGTTAGTAATAGTGATTTTTTAAAAACGACACACAATGTAAATTAACAAAAATATTCTACGATATCCTTATCTTATAATCTATGCATTTGAGTTGAAAAAAATATTTAAAATCGATGATATCAACTTCCAAATATTTTATACTTAACATAGATGAAATAGAAGAAGAAGTTCATTGTATTTTATTTCTGGTTTTTAGATTTTTCATACATTTTTTCTATATTTATTTTCTTTTATCTTATTTTTTATGTCTTTTTTTTTTTTTTTACAAAAACTTAATTTATTTCTCTATAGAAGTATGAGTTTAAATAGAAATTGTCTATAAGAACTTTATTTATATTTTTAGTCTTTAGTTGAAATTCTTCCATATTTTCCTTTTGGCTTTATCTAATCAACCAAAATAAGTGCTCGCCTTACCACTTAAATTAAAAAATTGAAGAATGTTTAATTTATATATAATCCATATATAATATGTGTATAATTGTGTGTTGCCAGTATATCATCTATGGATATTACTTATTAGCTATGAAAAATAAACAATAAATCTGGCCAAATATTTATGTAAATATTCCAAAAGTTCAATTTCTTGATTTTATCTATTACACGACTTCTATAATATTAATTTAAAAACTCTATTAAAATTCAAAAATATCTTATCCTTTTATTTTTAAAATTAAATTATATTTTAGAAATAATCCCATTTTGAAATAATTTGCTTACATTTTAAAAATATTTCACGCCATACCAGTTTTTTTTTTTTTAAATATACTTTTTGTTACACTTGAAAGTTGCTATAGAAACTATCAATAATTAACCAATGTCCCTTTTGTTGAATTCGAGAAAATAACTTTTCACATAATCGTAGTGATTCTAAACTGATATTCTTCAATAAAAAAATATTAAACCCTTGCAATGCTGGCTTGATTGCAGCTAAATAAAGAGGTTTCAACTTATACCCTTCAATTCCTAGTAGGTGCTAAATTAAAATTAATGGTAGCAAATGTATAACCGAAATTTTATTATTTGTTTGATGTCCATTTATACAAATTGACTCTTCAAACAAACATTTTTCAAAAAGGAAAAAAATATTATTTTTTTGAATATTGACTGATTATTGTGATGTTTCTTTCTCCCGAATGTAGGTTTACTTCATTATATATGTAAGTAAACTTTTATTCGATTTTTAAACTGTTTTTTGTTATCTGGATAACCATAGACGTGTACCCTATATGTTATATTTATTTTAAAAGAAATTCGATTTATTCAAATCTAGCTATATTGTTTTAAAGATCTATAATTACAGGATTTCAAATGTGAGAGTTCTATAGTTATATGGATAGATTTTTTCCACATGCGCAGTAATATTTAAATAATCAGAAAAGATAACTAAAGCTCCTAGCATGATTGCATATGATCATTAATCGAATTAAGTATGATAACTTGACCAAAAAAAGAAGATAAATTTCCTTTTTTATTTTAGTTCAAATTTAAAAACTTTATCTATAAATTCAAAATTATTCTTTAATTCAGATTCAGTTATATATATATATATATATATATATATATATATATATATTTATTTATATATGTAAAATCTATATATAGAATAAAGTTACAATATACTATTTGCATTTATTCGCTTGCCACTTGGCTTAACCACAATGCAATTATATATGGCAACTTTCTTGCTTTAATATATATATATAGATGCGCAATAGTATTTAAATAATCAAAAAAGATAACTAAAGCTCGTAGCATGATTGCGTATGATCATTAATCGAATTAAGTATGATAACTTGATCAAAAAAAGAAGATAAATTTCCTTTTTTATTTTAATTCAAATTTTAAAACTTTATCTATAAATTTAAAATTATTCTTTAATTCAAATTAAGTTACATATATATATATATTATAGAATAAAGTCTATATATATATATATATATATATATATATATAGACTTTATTCTATAATATATATATATATATAGAGATTTGAAAAAGGAGTATAATCAGAGGGAGAGGTCGCCGGTACACGGTTCAAAGAGAGAGAAAGAGACTGGGTCTATTTCCCAAGAGAGAAAAAGAAACACATTGTTAGATTATCATTATTTTTGTTGACCTATATCAGAATTGATTCAATATTTTGGGGTGTCTTTTATGTTCACCAAGTTCGTCTGTTTCTTTTCCTGATGGAATCATTCAAAATTTGTGGCAAGGTATTATTATATTTAAAATATGTGTGCATTTGGCAGGTTTTGATTTCACACCTGGTAGCATTTACCTGGCAAATTGTCATGCATATTTATATGCCTGTGACAACGACCATTATTATGTCATTGTTTACACTATCATGTAGGGTTGCCTTGCCTATTGCTTATTGAATTTTAAGTTCATTGTTGCTGGGCTTGCTCATGTTTATTCGTTCATTGGTGCTTGGAGCAAGAACAGTGGGAGACTTTCAATGATGGTCAGATGTTCATTACTGCTCGTTTAGTCTGAGATAAACATTTACCTGGCAAATTGTCATGCATATTTATATGTCTGTGACAACGACCATTATTATGTCATTGTTTACACTATCATGTAGGGTTGCCTTGCCTGTTGCTTATTGAATTTTAAGTTCATTGTTGCTGGGCTTGCTCATGTTTATTCGTTAATTGGTGCTTGGAGCAAGAACATTGGGAGACTTTCAATGACGGTCAGAGTTCATTACTGCTCGTTTAGTTTGAGATAAACATTTGAAACTGTGTATATGTTTTGTGCTTTAACAGAGAGCTGATAGGTTGACTGCATGGAAAGAAGTCACAACTGCAAAAGATCAAAAGTGAGATTTACCAGCACAAGCATTTTGGTTTTTCTTGGCTATTGCGACATGCTTTTTGATTCTGTTTTAATGATTATGTTCTATTGGGATCTTTCAGGTGTTACTACAACAAAATATCGAAGCTGTCTATGCCGAAAACACCTGAGGAACTAAAGGTTTGTGGAGGATACATTGCCTTTATCAGACCCTTCTGTTTGTTCTCTATTTGTTACGGAACTAATTCATCAGCATGTACCATCAGTTGGATCGTAAATTGACTGAAAAAGCTACTGGTCAAGTAGTTCAGACCGAAACATTCACAACTTCTAGTGTGCAAGTCAATGCAGCTGTAACCTGAACAGAACAGCCATCTACTGTTACCGGGGTTGCCTCCATACCTTCAATAGTTTCTGGACTAGCTTCAAGCCCTGTTCCAGTTACACGCTGTTTCTGATAATATTCCACTTCTGGTGGTTCAGGGATCATCATCCATTCCTTTAATTATTTAATTGCTTAGTGCTCAATATTCCAGTATTACTTATTTTATATCATTTTAGGAGGCTAATAATGCGGTCAAAGCTCTGCTAGAGTCTGCTAATGTTAAATCTGAAAGGACATGGAAGCAGATTAGTCGGACATGCTATTCCAGTTTAGAATCTATTAAGGAACACTATTGTTGACAATGAACTATTTATACCAGTAATACCAGACAAGGCAAGATATATTCAAAGATAAACAGTATGACGCTCTAAAAACTCCTTGTGAGAAGTAATGGGCATTCAATGAGGTAACCACAGGGTTTTATGATTGTTAAATTGTCCTCTTTCCTCCATGCCGATAGAAGTTTTGCTACTGCTGTTTTATGTGTTGGGATGTGATGTACTACATATCTGTTGAAGATATGAATAAATAAAAGTGAGTTCTCTCTAACAACTTAAGTTTTTAGATTAGACGATCACATACTTTAACATGGTATTGGAGCAGGCATAGGTCTTGGGTTCGAGTCTTACCACCACTCAATATCAAAAAGAATTTTCACGTGCTTGGCTCAACAAAAAGAATCAAGCCTGCACGTGAGGGTGTGTGTTGAAGACGTAAGTTAATAAAAGTGTGTTTCTCTCTAACAACTTAAGCTTTTAGATGAGATGATCACATACTTCAACAATATCAATCATGATACTGTTAATCCGGAGTGCGAAACTTTCAAGGTATTACCAATTGGTTTTTGAGTGGTGATCTAGGTTTTCTGGGTAACAGAACTTGATGCAAAGGAAGAAACAGGTGGCTGAGGATGGGCGCTCTAGACGAGCAAAGGCAGAAGAAGAATTCATAAAGGTGTTAGAGGTAAATAGTGCTCCTTAAAGGTTCCTGATACGGTTTTCATGGCGGGCTGTGCTCTAACCTTTATTGTCAGTAACAATTTACACAGGATACTTAAAAGGTTTCCACTTGCCAGTAAACTTTTCTCAAGATAAAGTTTCTAATAGCTGAGTTCCATTTTACCATATAAAAAATAGTTCAGTCCCATTTTATATCCTACATATCATTTGTGATTATATGATAGAACGGAAGGATATAGCAGATTTATGTAGCTAACACTAACTTATAAGCGATTGAAGCATAGTTGATTGATTGAAGCATATCAGTAGCAATTTCTCAAAAGAGTAAAACTCGGTATAATTCCTTTCCTCTAAAGAATCTTAATTAATTGATAATTTTGCTATAAAAAGAGAAGTTACCCCAAGAATTTGTTATCAACTTGTGCATCTATCATGTCAAACATCACTTATTGTCTTTAACTGTGTGATAGAGTTTTAACCTGGTTTTACTTTAATCGTCTCAGGAGTCCAAGAAACTCACTTCATCTACCAGATGGAGGTAGGTGACAGAAACTCCTCTTCAATTAATACTTACTAAATGAAGTAAGAGAAGCAGCTTTCCCCCATTTTAACCATCTCTTGTGATATTGTAATACCAGGCATGCAGAGGATATGTTTAAGGACGATGAACGGTTCAAGGCAGTTAAAGTGAATGCTGATCGTGAGTTTCTCTATAAAAATTACATGATGCAAAGGGAGAAACAGGAGGCTGAGGAGAGGCGCCTTAGACAATTAAAGGCAGAAAACGAATTCTTAAAGATGTTAGAGGTAATAGTCCTACATCACTTATTGTCTTTAACTGTGTGATAGAGTTTTAACCTGGTTTTACTTTAACCGTCTCAGGAGTCCAAGAAACTCACTTCATCTACCAGATGGAGGTAGGTGACAGAAACTCCTCTTCAATTAATACTTACTAAATGAAGTAAGAGAAGCAGCTTTCCTCCATTTTAACCATCTCTTGTGATATTGTAATACCAGGCATGCAGAGGATATGTTTGAGGACGATGAACGGTTCAAGGCAGTTAAAGTGAATGCTGATCGTGAGTTTCTCTATAAAAATTACATGATGCAAAGGGAGAAACAGGAGGCTGAGGAGAGGCGCCTTAGACAATTAAAGGCAGAAAACGAATTCTTAAAGATGTTAGAGGTAATAGTCCTCCTTAAAGGTTGTTCCTGATACGGTTTTCATGGCGGGTTGTGCTCTTACTTTTTATTGTCAGTAACATACTTCACTTGCTAGTAAAAAAATCATTTAGTTTATGCTGGACTTTTCTCAAGATAATTTTTCTATTAGTTGAATCCCATTTTACCCTATAAAAAGATAGTTGAGTCCCATTTATATCCTACATATCATTTGTGATTATATAGTAATGGAAGAGGAGGATATAACGGATTTATGTAGCGAATCCTAACTTATTTGGGATTGAGGCAAAGTTGATTGATTGAAGCATATCAGTAGCAATTACTCTAAAGAGTAAAGCACGGTATAATACCTTTTCTCTAAAGAATCCTAATTAAGTGATAATTTTGCTATGAAAAGAAAAATTACCCCAAGAATGTCATAACTTGTGCATCTATCATGTCAAACATCACTTATTGTCTATAACTATGTGATAAAGTTTTAACCTGGTTTGACTTTACTGTCTCAGGAGTCCAATGAAGTCACTTCGTCTACTGAATGGATGTGGGTGACAGAAACCCCTCTTCAATTAATACTTACTAACTGAAGTAAGAGAAACAGTTTTCCCCCATTTTAAGCATCTCTTGTGATATTGCAATAACCAGGTCTTTAGAGACTATGTTTAAGAATGATGAACGGTTCAAGGCCATTAAAGCGATGGCTGATCGTCGAGATCTCTGCTGGGGCTACTTGATGGATCTTCAGGAAAAGGTAAGCTTTTGCTATTCCCACTTTTGAAAATGCATGCAATATGAAAGCACCTGTTGCAAAAGGAGGCCTCAGTGTCGTCCTGTTCCATGAGCATTTGTAATTTTATTGAGTGCACTTGTTAATTGCATCTTTTGTCCTTATTTAATATCTTATTCCAGGAGAGGGTAAAGGCTCAAGAGGAGTATAAACAATGGTTGAAGACTTGTGGATTCAATGTATTCGTTACATTTACACCTTTCCTCAGCCCCCTCCACCTAGTAGATCTGGTGGTTGGAGCTTTTTATCACTTTCTCCCTTTGTCCCTTTTCTTTCTTGGATTTGTTCGTACTTGGTTTCTTTGGAGACGCAGGTAGATACCGAATGGAGCCAAGTCCAAGATATTTTGTTAGGTGATGCAAGATTTTCGGGCCTTACAAAACTTGATCGCTTAAAGACTTTCCAGGTAAATTTTTATGCAGGCAAGCTACTGGAATGGAATGCAAAGTCTTAGAAAAAGGCATAACTTTTTGAGATATCTGAAGGAAAATTCCGGGAAGTTATTAGTCTAGTAAGAGAAAAAAGCTGTAACTTGTTCAAATTCCGAGAGGATAATTCAGACTAGTGACTTTAAATGTACTCTTTTAGAGTTCAACCAATTTATAAAGTTTCTGTTGAGGTTTCCATTTCCTCTCCAGTATCTTCTTCTTCTTGTCCTTTTTTTAAAAAGAAAAAACACCATTTTTAATAATTGATGATCCTGAGATCTTTCATTCTGAAGGAATACATGTGTAACCTGGTGGAGAAGGACAAAGAACAGAGAAAATTGCAAAAGGTGCTTTCTGAGGCCTCCGTTTTCTTATCAGGGGGTGTTGGGGGAGACAAACCCCTTCTTGTTCTGTGCTTCATTCTAGGTGATCAAGTTATCAACTTGCTTAAGTGTGTGTTTTGCCAAATTTAAGGAACAACTGGTGCGCTTGGAGCGTAAGCACCGGGATGCATTTCGAAATATGATGGCGGATCACATTGCTGCAGGCATACTTACTGTCAAAACATCCTGGCTTGATTATTGTCGGATGGTATTCGATTTTGCTACCTTTAAACAATAATAAGAAGCTCTTTTACTTCAAGAAAATGTGTTCTCAAATAACGTATCATTTCATCGTGTTTCTTGCTAAATCCACCTTTTTTCGAGGGTTGACCTGTGGATGTGGAATTGTAGGTTAAGAAATCTGGCCCTTATCAGGATGTTGTATCAAACACTACTGGTTCGACACCAATGGATTTATTTGAAGTTGTTGCTGAAGAGTTGCAAAAACAGGTCTCAATATGCCGTAGTACCACTATTTGCTTTCTTTTACGGCTGATAGTTTATATATCATTATTTTATTATCCCTCAGGATAGGGGTAAGGTCTAGGTCTGTGTACACTCTACCCTCCCAGACCCACTAGTGAGATTCTACTGGGTTGTTGTTGTTGTATTTTATTATTAATCGGTAAAAAATTACTTCGTTCTTTCTCTATTCTTTTGCTGAGCCCATTAGATGCCAGAGACTCTGTCTGTCTTGTGAAAATTAGAAGTCTAATTGTTGCTTTGAGTCACTCGATATTGGGTGAATGCATGACACATTTGCTAAGAAGTGGTTATCTCAGATGTGGCATTGAGCACTGTCATCTGAGTTTGATCTTGCATCTATGTAATTTTTTTTCTTGGAAGTATTTCATTTGCGCTTTAGTTGGAAGTGTGATAGTTATGCTCTTTTCACTAACTTTGTTTTTTTGCTCTATGTAACAGTACAAAGCCAAGGTTCTCGTAGAACGTGTAGTTAAGTCGAAAAAGGTGGATTGTGTACTGTTATTTGCTTTTCCTCTAAAATAGCTGCTGGTGTGTGATTTTCTGTCTTTTTTGCTTTTCACTCTATTCAGATCAAGATCTCATCTTTGAAATTTGAAGAGTTTAAAGCTGTTATTTCGGAAAACTATGGTTCCCCAACCTTTCGTGAAGTTAATCTACAGGTACTAATTTGTGTGCTCCCTAATCTAATAAGGAGGTGGATGTTTTCTGCATGATTTTTTCCGTAGCATGATGAACTGAAGGCGATTCTCCTTTTTAAGTAAGCATTCAAAACGTGTTATGTCCGGGATAGTCTAGTTTGATGTGCATTTGCTGTTTGTCCGTGGAGAACTGGAGATAGAGGTTGAACTTTAGTTGTTGGTTGTGGTCAAGACTGTCTTTCAAATGATTTAACTTGGTGTTAACATGGAACTTGACAGCTTCACAAGTATTCTGTTTTAGTTTTTAGATTATGATATGTAGGATTATCACATATTTTAAATGAGTCTGAACAATGTTGTCAAAGGCACGCTTAAAGCGCTTTTAAGCCTAAAGCGAGACTCAAAACATGTTGAGTGCTTCACCTCACTTTGTGAGCGCTTCAATGCCGTATCAACGCTCTCAGGCATATTTTTCCTTGTCAATGAATGCAATCCGGAAAAGACGATACTAAACAATTAGTATTTCACGTTACCGTATTTTTTTTTTCAATTTCTTGTCCATATATTTGTTAGTCATGCTTATAATTATGATTTTGGACTACATATACATATTTTTACTTTTTCTCCGGTTGCATCTTTTTTCATTAAAGCCCACGGTTTAATTGCTCTTTGCGCTTAAAGCCCTAACGGACCGTGGAGATTTTGTGCTTTTCGCCTTTGATAACACTGAGTCTGACCTTTGAATCCTTGTTTTCGTACATGTAGGAAGCATTTCTACCTGTTTATAGCTCCAGACATTTTTAAATTTTTTTTTAATTGTTCATGCATTTCGGCCTACTAATCTAATAATTTGTTACACATTCCAAATAACACGGAATATTTTCCTGTTTGTATGGTGGTTTATAACAGGAAATTCTTGTAACCTTTTTTTAAAGAGAAAATTATTTAATTTTTGAATGTGAAGAAAACTCCCGAATACGCTTGTATATAGAAAAGTAGAGAATCTACAAAGAGATATAGTTCTCTATGCAAGACACTCATTCTTCTATAAAAATTAAATTTTCAGGGGGGCTCTAAATAGAAATAAGGGGTAAAAGGCTGTTCTTCAATGTACTTAATCATTTCTCTATCCTTCAAAAGCTCTTCTATTTCTCTGTCTCCATACAATCCACATTAGTGCTAGTGGAGCAAGACCCCACACCTTTCATCTTCCTCTCTGTCTTTGAAATATCCAACTGAAAAGTGATGCCTTCGTGGTGCGTGGTGTCACCCATTGAAGTGCAACCAATTAAAAGATTTCCTACCAAAAGTGAGATACTACTTGACAATGTAAAAAGAGGTGGTCTACGTCTTCGCCCGAACTCTCTTATGCATACGACACCAATTGATATATGCAATCCTCCTCTTCCTCCTCTCTCTCCTTAAGTTTTCAGTTGTCGAAATCGCTACTCTTGCTACCAACCAAGTGAAGAACACATCTTTCTTGGTGCCGTGGTATCCAAATTGATAAATGTGGAAAGCAGTTGTCGAAATCGCTACTCTTACTACCAACCAAGTGAAGAACACATCTTTCTTGGTGCCGTGGTATCCAAATTGATAGATGTGGAAAGCACTCCTGTCTGATTAGGATTTTCATTGAAAATAAACTCCTCGCCACCCCTAACCTTCAAGAATCCAGGTTTTCATGTCACATGCGAGGAACTTTGAAGTTTTGCTACATTCCAATTCTTGGTGCCGTGGTATCCAAATTGATAGATGTGGAAAGCACTCCTGTCTGATTAGGATTCTCATTGAAAATAAACTCCTCGCCACGCCTAACCTCCAAGAATCCAGGTTTTCATGTCACATGCGAGGAACTTTGAAATTTCGCTACATTCCAATTCTAGAGGTAAGTCCTAGTTAATTTCCTCTTTATGCAATCTTCGAAAGTGTTGGATTGTCTTCTCATTATGGTAGGAAATTTTGTAGATATTAGGAAATGTGAATTTTAATGTATCAATCCTACACTGCCCGTGTCCAAAAAAATGACCCTACTCCCTTTCCCTACCCTAAGGGTTTTTTGGTTTAGAGACAAGTTATGGAGCAATTAGTAATGGAGGAATTCTAATGTGGGGATTAGTAATGCAGCGACTGTAATATAGGGATTAATAATGTAGGGACTATTAGCACATGAATGAATTGTAACGCAGGGATTATAACATCTTATTATTTACATCTAAAAGAATTAGTTAATGTATGAGGGTTATTTTGGTCATTATAGCTATTTTAATCCATGTATTACTTGCTAATCCCCATATTCTTAGTCCATATTTTATCCCGCAGAGTCGATATGATTTATGCAAATATTACTTATGCGGGAGACAAAAATGACAACCTAATGATGTATTTTACAACAACATACCCAGCATATTCACATTGTGGGGCCTGGGAAGGGTGATGACTAATGTGTACGTCGACCTTATCTAATCTTGTAGAAGTAGAGAAATTGTTTTCGATAGACCCTCGGCTCAATAAAAGTAATTCTCAATAGGTTTGGAAAAAAAATAGCAGTAGTGAAGAAGTGATGATTGAAAATAATAAATACAAGAACAGTAACAACAACAAAAGAGCGAAATAATTAGAAAACCTAAACAAGGTAGTAATAGAAATCGAAGCCTAAGATAATACGAGAATGATAATAATAATAGGCAGAATAGTCTAATAGACACTTCTACTTGTTCGGGTTTGACATCCAGTTCTTCCTACTTTATGAAGTTTCAACCAAATACCTCAACTCGATCAATACATATGTTTTAAACACTTCTGACACTGCGTGTTGCTCACTCGAGTTGACATGGAGGACAGCTCAGATCCACCTCAGCTATATTTAACTTCTTGTCTTTTTTTTAATCATTTTATTTATTTTATGGTTTAAATAATTATACTCACGCTCCATGTACGTGTGAAATATACGTATTTTGTCCAATTCAGCTGTCAAGCTGCCACATAGATCCAATCAACGGTCAGAGGGATTTAAAATACTGACTTTGTATAATTATAAGTGTTTGGATGAAACTTCATCGAGTATAGGAACCGGGATGACAAACGCGGACAATTACAAGTGTCTACGAGGCTATTCTGCCTATTAGTAATACTGAGATGGAAAACACGGAACAAGTACGATATTTCAAACTTGACTACTACTAATTTTCTATCCTAATCCTCGACCTCCATAAACTTCTACCAGGTTTATGTCATTGATAAGCTGAAGATGTGCCATGTCCTGTCTAACCACTTCTCCCCAATATTTTTTCGGCCTACCTCTACCTCTATATAGACCCGCAACAGTCAATCTCTCACACCTTTTAGCTAGGGCATCTATGCATCTCCTCTTCACGTGCCTAACCATCTCAACATCGCTTCCATCATCAAGTCAACCACAGAGGCCACTCCCACCTTGTCTTGAATATCTTCGTTCCTAATTATATATCTCCTAGTATGCGCACACATCCATCTCAACATCCTCATTTCCGCTATTTTCATCTTCTGATAATGAGAGATTTGACTGGCCAATACTTCGCTCATGCAATATAGCTGGTCTAACAACCACTCTATAGAACTTACCTTTTAAGTCTTGGTCGCACCTTCTTATTACATAAGACACGAGATGCAAGCTTCCATTTCATTCATCCTACTCCAATATAATGTGTGACATACATCATCATCAATATCCCATTTCCTTGGATTATTGATCCCAGATACTTGAAACTTCCACGCTTGGGGATGATTTGTGTATCAATCTTCACTTCCACATCTGCCTCATGAGTTGCGTTACTGTCATATACTTTTTCTAGGTCAATAAACACTATTTGTTTCCTCTTCCTATACTGCACCACCTATCTCCTTACAAGATGAACGGCATTTGTAATAGATCAACCCGAGATGAAACTGAATTGGTTCTCGGTGATAGGCATCCCCTCTTCACCCTCATCTCACCATCCTCTCCCAAACTTTCAATGTGTGGCTAAGCAACTTGATACCCACTCCTATAGTAGTTGCAATTTTGAATATTACCCCAATTCTTGTACAACATAATCATTGGACTCCACCTCTATTCTTTGGCATTTTTTGTCGTCCTAAAATTACATTAAACAACCTAGTCGGCCACTCCATACCTTCCTTGCCTACGCTCTTCCAAAATTCCACCGGGATCTCGTCTGGCCCGGTTGCTCTAGCCCTCCTCATCTGTGTATGCGTAGCCCCTTAACCTCTTCAATTTATACGCCTACAATACCCAAAATATTGATGACATTTAGGGTGCTCTAAATCACCCAATACAATATTCCTGTCCCCCCTCTTCATTCAAGAGTTTATGGAAGTATTCTGCCATCTTCGTCTAATGTGTATCTCTTCCACCAATACTTTGCCATCCTCGTCTTTAATGCACTTAGCTTTGTCTAAGTCTCAGTCCCTCCTCTCTCTCGCCTTGGCGAGCCTATACAGCTTCTTATCCCCACCTTTGTCCTCTAGTTCTTCGTACAAACATTCAATCGCTGCCATTATTTGCAGCCAAAATTGCTAACTTTGCTTCCTTCTTTGCCGTCTTATAGCTCTCCTTTTTCGTCCCTTTCCCCTCGTCTTTGCTCTACTCTAAATTCGTATAAGCGTCTTTTTGATCTCCTCGTCCAAGCCCGCCTATGGTATGTGTGCACTGATTACGTTCAAAGTAAGCCCTCCAGCGACTAACTTAATCACCATCATCCTCTCGTCCACCCTCCTAACCTCCACCACTCTTCCCCTGAGTTCCCTATCTACTAGAATGCCTACTCCATTTCTATACCTCGAGCCTCTTGAGTACCAGTTCTTGAGTGATTTAACTGAATCAGTTTATTTAACAAAATGCACCGAGTGGAGTTGTCGGCCTGACAAAAACATCCGGGAGAAGGGAAGAAACCAAGACAAAGAAAGATAAAATGTTAAATATTACAGAAAGGGCAAAAAATGCCCCTGAACTATTTGAAATAGAACAAAAATGCCATTTGTTTTGACTTTTGGTCCAAAAATGTGCTTGAACTATTGGAAATAGGATAAAAATGTCCTCAACCGTTGCAAACTAGCCCATTATGCCCTCATCCCTCTAATAGACCTCCAGATCTTATATATCTCCTTTCAAAACGTTTTCTTTGCTGAGATGGAAACCTTGGAAAAAAAGCTATCCCGAGCACTTATTTCTTGTATATTGTGTTTTTTAGATTTTTTTCACCGTGGAAAGTCAGAGAAAAGTGTGACTAATTGTTACTACTAATAAAATGGAATAAAAATTCATAAGAAATCCAGATTCAGATTTAAACAAAAAGGTAATTCAACTCCTAGCCATGTACTCAAAGCAAAATGCTTGTGAACTTGTTCAGTTGGCTCAATCAGTCTCCTGTAACTAATTATGTTCAATATCTGGCTAAATCAGGTTCCTGTAACTAATTGTGTTCAATTTTTGGATTGTGTCAGCTGCTTAGTGATAAAATAGTTTTTTGTGTATATGAGCAGACACTCTCTTTCTTGTAATCTTTTGCTTGCATCCACTGGATACTTCTAATGAATTCTCCTTCATAAAAAAAGTTAGTACAATCAAACCTCTCTATGATAGCATGGTTTGTACCAATATTTTTTGGTTTTTGTAGTGAATGACTTTTATACACCTATAACAACATTTGATGTTTAAATATTTTTTGGCGGTTATGGATAAAAATTATCCAAAAGTCATTTATTTTGTCTTTTATAATGTTACATGTAAAAGAAAAGATTATTCAAATTTAAAATCTCAACAATATATGCATAATTTATCGATTAAATGTTAAATAAAGCTAATACATTATTGATAAATTCATAACTAAATGTACAAATATATAAACTTTGAGGCACACATTTTAAAGCTACTAGAAAAATAAAATCTCTAGATTGATGGAAGAATTTTGTAAGTGTAGGTTTTTTCTTAGATTGACTAGATTCCATTCTCTTACTAGTAATATAATTCTTGAATTGGCAAAGATTTAAATTCAGCAAAAGGGTATCCAATAGCTTTTCCTCTAAGACAATCCAAGAGCTAAACATTTGAATCATGGATCTAAATACTTGTTGACATTTGTCCAACGAAAAAGATATAATGCGCAAATTTTCAAATCTTATGTATTATGTAAGATGGAAACTTTGTTCATTGGACAAGATTGTGTGCAGAAGTTTTAGAATTGTTATTAGTAATATTAAAGATTCTATATGGTTGTTCTGCTATAATTATTCTAGAGGGGTAATTTTACAAAAATCATTCTGCCATAAATATGGATATTGCTGTTATAGGTAAAAAGCTCTTATAGAGGTAAAATAACTTCAAACATCGGTTCCAAGAAAATGTGGCTTTTAAAATTTATAGTGAATGACTGTTATATATAGATGATGTTATAGAGATGTCTGCCTGTATAATTAAAGTCTTTGTAAACACTTAATATTTTATTCATACGTTATCTCGTATATACCAAAGTGTTGTAGTACCTTATATGAATATGTGTATGACATAGACCCATAATGAAACAAAATACCCAATAATATGTACTTTTTGGCCATAGGTGTCGTCAAAGCACCCAAGTTAGGTTAAGCAAATCCAGTGTGGATCACATGTGTGATATCGACACGGGTGCAGAAAAGAATTTGAAGGTTCCGAGTAACATAGATTTCACCCTCCTTACACCCCCCACACTACTCATAATGCCACCCGAGGCCACATTTTTCACAAGCCTTTTGCAAAACTAAGTTACTTTATAAATAAGGTAAATAATTTTATTAATAATGAAAACCAATAGCATAGAATCTACAACATAATATGATTCTCGGGAATGATACCCTATCTTCCAGACACTGTAGCCTCATGGGAGACCAAAAAATAAAAAAACCAGAAATGAGAGGCTATTTCTCAAATGTACATATCAATCTCTATCCCATTGGAAACTCTCCTATTCTTTCATTCCAAGGACCGCATGATTATTAGGGAGACAACATCTCAATCTCTTCAACTTCTCTTCCTTCTTCAAATTTTCAATCTAGGGTGTGTTTGGTATAAAGGAAAATGTTTTCCATTGAAAATAATTTCCAAGAAAATGTTTCTTGGAAAACAAGTAGTAATCTTATTCATTTTCCGGTGTTTGGTACGCAAATTAAGGAAAATAACTTCTCAAGAGTATTCATAAATAATTTAGATATAATAAACATGAAGCCATAAACTTTCAAACCAACAACCTTCCGAACTTACAAATTTCATAAACTTTCGAACAGCTAAACTTTCAAAACTGCGGAATTTAGAACCCGTAAACTTTATAATTTCTAAACCCGTAAACTTCCAAACATGTAAACCTCCGAACTCATAATTTTGGAACTTATAAACTGGAGTGGAGGGGTAGTAGGGTGTGTGGTAATGGAAAAACTGATTTTTTTTTTTAAAAAAAAAAAGCCTTTTTTTGAAGAGGAGGTGGGGTGAGTTGGTGAGGGTGGGGAAGGTTGAGAAAGATTTTTGAAAAATGTTTTCCAGGAAAATATTTTTCTCCAATTGGAGGAAAATGAGTTCATGAGGAAAATGTTTTCCAAAGCATTTAAGCCAACTAAACATGGGAAAATTGAATTACATTTTCCGGAAAATGTTTTCCTTCATACCAAACACACCCCTACAAGATAATATGATTCTTGGGAATGACACCCTATCTTCTATAGACAGTGTAGCCTCATGGGTGACCAACAAAAAAAAAAAAAAACTAGAAATGAGAGGCTATTCCTCAAATTTACATAGCAATCACTATCCCATCGGAAACTCTCCTATTCTTTCATTCCAAGGACCACATGAGAACTAGGGAGGCAACATCTCAAGCTCTTCAACTTCTCTTCCTTCTCCAAATTTTCAACTGAGAGTTCCTCCTGCACTGTGCGTGAAAGGTAACTGCTATATTACCTTCAACTGTGTAAGCTGGGGGAATGTTTAATTCACTAGTCCAAAAGGGTAAAAGATTTAACTGGTCATTTAGGATGCCTATTTATTGTTGGTGGTTTTACAGTCTTTTATTATTGGAAGGAGGACATGAATGAGGACTGATATCCGCAGTGCCCTGCACTGGATTTAACTAGGGGTTTAAGAATGATTCAAAGATGGTGTGTTCTGTAGGGGGAGAGAGATGAAAGAGGAAGGAAGAAAAATTAGGGAAGGACCAAAAAATAAGGTGCAACAAGGACATGTCACGGGCTTAATACCTGCTCTGCTTGGTTGGGATATCCTGAACATGTAAAAAGCTTCCAAGTAAGTTTTGTCAGGGAATTCTGCTTATCACAGTTCTCCGTGCCTTAGTTGCAGATCTACTTAGACATACTTGTGGGAAACTGAATTGTATTCCAATCTGTAGTGCCTCTCTGTTACAGTCTGTATGATGTCGTATCTGTCACATAGTGGCCAGAATATGCAGCCACGTGCTCCAGCTGCTTCAATTATTAAATAACTTTAGAAGAATGCTTCTATATGTTGGGGAAGACTATTTTATAGAACATATGCCCGTGAATTTCCATGAGTTGACTAATTTATAGAACAACTATTGCATTTGTCTACTAATGTACTCAGTATGGTCGTCCTGGTAGTATATTAGTGTGTGTTTTCAAAGTGAAGGAATTTGCTTTTGGTATACTGTTTGCCAAATTTATTTGTTGCTTGATTGCAGCTTATTCTTAAGGATCTAATTGAGGAAGAAAAGAAAAAAGAATTCATCGACAAGCTTACTACCATCAAGGCATGTTAAATCTCGTGGAATGGATTTACTGAATTGTCTTTTTTTCCTACTTCACCCTTGTATTTGTTGCTCACTTTGTGATTTGGGACCTTATAGGAAATAACTGCTTCCTCTAGTTGGGAGGAGTGCAAAAAACTTCTGGAGGACAGCTCAGAGTTTAGGTGACTTCTCTTTCCCAATCTTAGTTGCTTTATTATGGGTGTTCTTCTTTAACAGAACTCCGTTTTAGTGTCAGCTATATGCATCATAAGACCTTTGGTTAATTTCACTACTTTCAGAGATATTGATGAAGAGAAAATCTCAAGGGAAGTTTTTGAGGAATATGTTGCACGGTTGCAGAAAAAGGAATGCGAACAAGAGAAAAAAAAGGTAAATCATGTAATAATGTATTCGATATCTGATAAATAGTATTATACTCCCTCCGTTTCAATTTACGTGAGGTTCATCATGGAGTTTAAGGAAAAACAAAAAAGGAATTCTGAAACTTGGGGTCTCAAATGCTTAAGGGTTAAAAATGTAGTGAGGCTATAAAAGCTTCTCATTAGTGGTGAAATGGGGAAAACAGAAAGTTTGAAAGTTAAACTCTTTCCAAATATAAAAATGTGTCATTCTTTTTGCAACGGACTATTAAGGAAAGTGTGTTGTATAAATTGAAATGGTGGAGGTATAGATTAATAGTATTTTGTTAGACCAAAATTACAAATCTAGTTGTTAACTAAGAGTGCTTAAATAGTGCCATCCATGAATACAAATTCATGTATGCTTTCTTCGTCAATTTTAGCATTCAATCTATACCTTCACCATCGGTGTACCTAGTATTCTCAAGGGTGTCTTTGGACTTGGCACAATCATGATCGTTGTTTATCTAGCTCAATTTAAAGTAGTAACAATAATAACGAAAAGAAAACAGATAACTAATATTTCTCTGCAGTATTAGTGAATTTAGAAGGGGAAGTTACTTTAATCTGGGGGTGCATGTGGAATAGAAGAAATTGGTGTAGCAACTGTCACTTCAGAGAAAGTGATCCATTCTATAGAAATTATAAAAGTGAAAGTTGGAGATCATGGGTATAAGGTAAGCTATTTAAATCAATTGCGAGTGAAATTGTAGTTGGTAGGAGAAACAAACACATCTAAAGCGGGAGCTTGATGCAGAAGGGCGTAAAGTATAAAGCAAAACCCACGAGGAAGAACAGTGTATATTGTTTTTTATATGATTTCTCAAGAAAATGTCTTGAGGGCCTTGGGCGTCCTACTTGGAAGGGGTTCCTGCTTTGGGTATTGGATTTCTTTCCTGTAATTTCCTTGTAATACTTTTTAACTCTTTATAACAGATTCTATTCAGAAAGACTCTTGATTCACATACCATAATTTGGAAATTAATACTCTATCCTCATACACTGTCCACCATGCCTTTTCTGTCTGTATCAAAACCATGTTCACTTTTCCAAAAGTATTTCGCATAACACAGGAAACAGTAATGGAAAACTTTACTATTTTCTTCATAATTCTTTAAAATATTCTCTGAAAACAAAAAAGGTTGATGTAGAATATGACTAATTTCCTCAAGTGACTGACTTCTCATTTTATCTCTAGTATGTGCTAATTGCACCTTTTGGTCAATGTGGTGATTTTAATATTTAACATTGTATGACCACACATTTATTTAAGCATCCCCATCTCCTCTCATGTTTCGGATGTGTTGGACTTGAACGACCCAGCATCCACTCCCATATAATATTGCTTCTAGAAACTTACTTTTCTTTTTGTTAGGCATGACACCTTGGCAATACTTTTCATTTCAACCATCTGATTTTTATTCTATGTGCAACATCTTCATCTATAGTTCAATTCTCCTTGAGCGAGCTTAGCTATCTGTATTGTTTGCACTTAGGTACCTCAATCCTGTCTAATCTTACCTCAATTTTATTTTGCTGATTAAACTTGTGTCGCATATATTCGGTCTTACCTTTACTTATCCTAAAGCCCTCACTTTCTATAGTGCTTCCCCATAAACTTTTGGTTGACAAATATAAGGGTGTCAACTGTAGTTGCAAGGGCAAACCTTAATTTTCTCTTGGTGTTGGATGTAAGTGTAGTAGAACACATCTTAACTATATTATAGCGAGAGATTAGCAGTACCAAAGGGTAATCTCACAACTTTTATTTGTCCAAACTGAATAAACTTGGGAACAATTATTTGATTTTATTTTCAATTAACTAGGGAACATCTATTAGACTATACTTTACAAACTTCGGATTGGATACTATGTTATATCAGTTCATTGTTTTTATTGTATTACTTTACAGGCCAAAAAGGAGAAAGAAAAAAAGGCAAAAGAAAAGAGAAAGGATAAAGAGAGACGGAAAAGAGAGAGAGAGAAGGAAAAAGAGCGCGACAAGGAAAAAGAAAGGGGAAAAGAACGATCAAAGAAAGGTGAGGCAGATAGCGAGCGTATGAATGTAACAGACAACTGTGAGCACAAAGAAGATAGAAAACGAGAAAAAGACAGAGAAAGGAACCATCGGAAGCGACGTCATAGCTCTAACGATGAGACGTCTAACAATGATAGGAAAGAGGAACCTAAAAGAGACAAAGAAAGGAAACACCGGAAGCGACACCATAGCTCTAATGATGAGGTGGCACCTAACAAGGACGAGGAAGAGGAATCAAAAAAGGTCCCACAATATAGCAGTGATTGTAAAAAGTCAAAGAAGGTTCTAATCTCTCCATTTAAAGTTAGTTCTCTGTCCTGATTATGTTCTTTGATGGTCTGCAAGATTGATGTTCTTTTTCTCTTTGTGACAGCATGCACACTCACCAATCCGGTGGTGAAAGTTTGGCATAAAAGAGGAGATCATAGGGTGGGTCACACTGAAATGGTGCTTATCAAGAGCTATAGGAGATGGCAAGTTTGGCGAAGATGGAGACAGTTGAGTAGTTCTCAAAATTTTACTAGCATATATCAAGGGAATGATGTCTACTGCATCTGACATCTCGCACTGTTTCGATTTCAAGTGTTTACTGGACAACAGTGTTTATGTATCTAAAAGCACTGTTATTAAAACTGTTGCAGCTCTAAGTGGTTGCAATTGGAATCTGGAATGATTGTTCTGCTCCAAATTTTGGCTATTTCCTCTGTACTTGTATTGTCCGCTGCTGTTTTCATACTTAGAAGATGAAAAATAGGAAAGAAAATATAAAAGCCGGTTAGGAGTTGGAGATCGGTGTATTGAGTTGAAGAAGAGCTTCCCCTTCTTTGTACTTATCTCTGGACAACAATTCCTTATTTACCTGACATTTACTTGCAATAGAATATGGTGGCAGTCTCTACCTTTGTATCCTTTTTTATTTTTATTTTTTTTAAATGTTATAAATGTGTGCACCATTTACGTATCTTCAAGTTGGCAACTGTGTAAAATGTGTCTTCGCATGCTTTGATTACCTCTTCGTTTGTCCGAGGCTAGTTATTTTTTGTATGAACGTCAAGGTGTCTTCTGTGACGAGTCCACTGCGATGAATTTAGGTTGTTTATTTAGCAGTTATTTGATGCAAGTCCGGGTTCAATGTTAGCTTACCCTTGACTCTTTCTAAAAAGCATAGTGAGTCTGCCATTTCGTGAAACGTCACGTAAGCTTCGTTCAGTGAGTTGTCTGTTGAGGTTTCTATTCTTCATTGCTCGATAGGCTTAAGGCCCTAAGCCCTGATGATTTTTTTTTTTTTTAAATTTTATTTAAAAAAGTTGAGTCACGCTTCGTAATTAAAAAGGTTATGTAGGCCATCTTTCCTTTCCCGCTCTTAGCTTGTTTTGAGTGCACCATCTCGTGAGTAAAACGAAACTTGATGGTTAACCAAATGGATATGATTGGTTGCTACTTCCTTAGCACAAATGCCCACTTGTTTCAGTTAAGTTTCAATGAGTCATTGACTTTTACTAAAGATTCTCATATAAGTTCTATAGATATTAACATAGAATGGAACGTAGATTTATTTTTTAATTGGATTCTGACTTGGTAAGTACACCAGGCCAGAAGGGTTATCTTAAAATGGAGGTTTAGCCAAAAGGAGAATATGCATCTGCTGGTAATTAGATTGTTTCGTGTAAATTTAACTTAAACTGGGTAAAACCTTTCTTCCAACGTTTGATAACAGAGAACAATAATCATAGAATGAGATCCTATGAGCCCAAGGAGATGGGCTTTGGATAGCACCTAAACAAGACAATTGCACTATCCATAGATAGACAATCGCAGTCTTGTATTGTTAGGTTTTGACTAACTCTGATCAAGGATAGAAAAAGAGCCGTTTTGCAACATATCTTAGGGATCTCTCGGTTCGCGCCTGATACAAGGTAGTAAAATGCAAAAGAAAATAGTCAATCTAGGAGCTTAAGCTTGAAGAAGGTGACGGCTATATTCAGCATTTATTGCGAAAGTATAGCTCAAGAGAGAAGAGTTTAGAGAGAATAGAGTGTATTAACTTTCCAAAAGTGTCTAGCAATTACAATTCATGTAACTATATATGCTCAGCTAAAGATTCTAGAAATACAACTTGTAAACTAATTTCTAACTAACTATAACTAATGTAACTAACTTTGCCACATCAGCTGCCAACTCAGATTTCAGTTACAGCTTTAACTGCTAAGTTACTTCTTCTTCTGCCTTCTTCTGCTAGTGCTTCCTTCTTATTCGTTAACTTGTATCAATACCCTCCCCTATAGAGAATCCTTGGCCTCAAGGATTAAAGGAAGGAAACCCTGTCTGAAGCTCCTGCAAATACTCCCAAGTAGCAGAATCAGCATCAAGTCTTGTCCACTTGATTTTAACTTGGCATACAACCTTATTACCTCATTTAACTAGCCTCCTTCCTAGTACTGATTCTGGTTGAGGACAATATGGGCTAGATAAGTGAAGTGTAGGGGGATGATTGATGGTAGTAGGTACTTCATGACACTTCTTTAACTGAGAAACATGGAAGGTTGGATGAATAAGGATATCAACAAGTAATAGTAATTTGTAGGTTACTAAACCAATCTTTGCTGCAATAGGATAAGGCCCATAATACTTAGCAGCCAATTTATTGAATGGTCTGGTAGCTACTGAAATTTGTCTGTAAGGCTGAAGCTTAAGGTACACCCAATCTCCTACTTCAAATGATCTTTCAGATTTGTGTTGGTTGGTCTTTCATCCTTTGTTGAGCTCTAGCTAAATGGAATTTCAACAGCTAGATTATGGATTCCCTTGCTTCCAAAGACCTATCAACCATTTCCACATCTGTATCACCATGCAAATATGGAAGGTGTATGGGAGGTTTTTGGCCATACAAGGCTTCATAAGGAGTGCATTTGATAATGGAATGATAGGTAGTGTTATACCACCACTATGCTAAAGGCAGCTACTTGGGCCAATCCTTAGGACTATCTGAGCAAAAACACCTCAAATAAGTCTCTAAGGTTCTGTTCAACACCTCAGATTGACCATCTGTCTGTGGGTGGTATGCTGTGGACCTCTGTAGTTGTACTCCTTGAACAGAAAAAAGTTCTTGCCAAAAAGAGCTCAAGAAAACTGGATCTCTATCACTGGTCATAGTAAGAGTCATAACATGTAACTTGAATATCCGATCTAGGAAGCTTTGGACCACAATTTGAGCAGTATAAGGGTGCTGCAAACTTAAAAAATGCCTTGATTTAGTCAATCTGTCTACTGCTACCAGGATAACCTCTTTGCCATGTGACTTTGGAAGACCTTCAATAAAATCTAAAAAAATATCAGTCCAAACACCTGTATGAATTGGTAAAGGCTGTAGTAAGCCAGGTGAAGCAGCGATATCATATTTATGTCTTTGACAGACATCACACTTGTTGATAAAGTCTCTAACATCTGCTATAAGAGATTTCCAATGAAATAGAGACTGTAACCTCTTAATAGTAGCATCCATACCAGAATGACCTCTTCGAGTAGTGTAATGATATCCTTCTTCAATTTTTGATCATTCACCACAACTAATCTGCCCTTCCACCTAAGTTGGTTGTTAAACCAAGTGTAGGCCTTGTAAGGTTGAACTTGTAGTTTAACTATTAACTCTTGTAGAGTTGGATCATTGCTCCATGATGACTTAATCTGTGCATATAATGCATCATTAGGAGTGAGTAAAGAGATAGCTAAAAGTTTAGCATCTGGCTTCCTTGATAATGTATTTGCAGCTTTGTTCTCGAACCCCTTCTTATACTCGATAATGAAATCAAATGCCATTAACTTGGAAATGCCAGCAACTTGGAAATCAGTATGCACTTGTTGTTCCAATAAATGTTTCAATGCTTTTTGGTATGTTTTAACAATAAAATGATTGCCCAATAAGTAATGCCACCACTTAGTAAAAACAAAGATAAGAGCAAGTAACTCTATATCATAGACTGATAGAGTTTGATGCCTGGGATCCAAGGATTTGCTTATGTAAGCAAAAAGATGCCCTTGCTACATCAATACAACTCCAATAACCTTGCCACTAGCATCTGTTTCCACTGTAAAAGGTTTAGAGTAATCAGGCATAGCCAACACATGGGCAGAAATTAAAGCTTGCTTCAAACTGTTGAAAGCAGCAGTAGCTTTATCAGTCCACACAAAGCTATCCTTCTTTAATAGATCATGAAGTGGTCTACAAATAGTTCCAAAATCTTGAATGAATCTTCTATAATAGCCTACAAGACCTAAGAATCCCCTCAACTGTTTGATATTAACAGTATAGGTCATTCCTGTACAACAATAATTTTTTTTGGATCTGTAGACATTCCCTCAACACTGATAAAATGGCCAAGGTACTCGACCTAAGACACTCCAAATGCACACTTTGACATCTTGGCATATAGTTGATGCTGCTTCATCAGTTCAAACACAACCTTCACATGATCCACATGAGCAGTCACACTCTTACTATAAATCAAAATATCATCAAAGAATACCATTACTGACTTCCTTAATAATGGTTTAAAAACAACATTCATTAAACTTTGAAATGAAGAAGGTATATTGGTTAGCCCAAAATGCATTACCAAAAATTCATAATGTCCCTCATGAGTTCTGAATGCAGTTTTGTTGATGTCTACTTCAGCCATTCTTAGCTGGTGATAACCAGCTCCAAGATCTATTTTGGAACAAATCTGAGCTCTACTTAATTCATCAAGAAAATCCTCAATCATGGGAATAGGAGATTTATCCTTGATAGTCATTTGATTCAAACTCCTATAATCCACACAAAGCCTCCAACTACCATCCTTCTTCCCAACCAACACTACATGAGATGCATATGGACTGGTACTATGTCAAGCATTTCCTGCACAAACTTTTCAATTATATCCTTCTTGATTTCAGGATATCTGTAAGGTCTCTTATTAACAGGATTAGAGCCTACCTTAAGAGGTATTCTGTGATCATAAGATCCCCTATGAGGTGGTAAAGTAGTAGGTAATTCAAAGATACATGCATACTATTTAATAAGAGCTGTTAAGTCTGGCAAGGGATCAACTCTTGGTATGGCTTATATACTGTGGCAATAAGTGTCCTCATCTCTACTGGCTACTAAGGACATCATGAAAAATTGTGCATCTGCTCATTCTTTTCTTACCAAACTTTTAGCTTTAGTAGCCTTAAGTTGATCATTTGCACCCCTAAAAACATGTTTCTTTCCTTTATACATGAATTCAATGGTTCTCTTTTTGAAATCAAACAGTATCCTTCCCAAGGTATTCAATTGCACACCCAAAACAATGTCTATATTCCCCAATGGTAATAGTAAGAAGTCAGAGGACAAATTGGTACCTTGTAGCAACCATTGCAATTCTTTACAAACTGAAGCAGTCTACACTTTTCTACCATCTACTACACTGATTGATTGTTTCTGAATAAAGAAAGCTTTGCAGCCTAATCTTGAAGATACTTCCTCATCAATGAAATTATGAGTACTCCCAATATCTATCAACACTTGTAAAGGCCTCTTCTCATGGTATCCTGTGACTCTAATAGTTGATAACCTACTACACCTGTGAATGCTTGTAAAAATATGACCATGAACTCATTTGAATCCACCAGTAATTCTTGTATCATATCTTCTGTTTCATCTGCTTCCGCCTCTTCATCTTTTGTCATCTCCACCAAATATAGTTATTTTTACCATTACACTTGTGAATGGGTACATACTTATCACCACAGAAAAAACATAATCCTTTCGACCTCCTCTAATTGATACGCTCAAATTACACTTTAATAATTCGTGTAAGGCGGTCGATGTCAAATGTAATAACCCAACAAGGTTGGGGTCGAATCCCACAGGGAATAGGTGTGAAAAGGTTACTTAACTTAGTGTGTAGCCCGACTGAGATCGTAATTCTACTCGGTTAATAGTAACAGGTGTGTAGAGTGATGGTATCGAGAGTATGGAAGACAGTTGATTTGGAATGATAACTATTTGAATTTTTGATATGATAATTAATGAGATTGATTAAACCAAGGTTGTGTCCCCTTTAATGAAGTGTAATGCTATCGGTGTTAATATGATATATTTCTGATGGTCGGTTCTTGCTATGCAGTTGATGTCTATGCAACTACCCAATATTTCCCAATAGTTGAGTAATATTTCCTCTTCTAAATTTTTCCAAATGTAAAAGAGTTGCAATTAATAACCATCAATGTATTCCAAATAAAACCCTCTTATCCCTAAGCGATTTTATTAAACAAGGTGTAAGGCCTTGAGTCTTTGCTATTTCCTTCTACCAAGTTCTAACCCACTTTCCCAAGTAAAGCAAGAATTTAATGGCTTGTGTTAATGTTTGCAACCACCAACAATAAATGAAGAACAAGAAGTAAATAGATATCAACCAACCATTATACATATATTCAATGTCAAACACCCATTAACATAACACCCATTTAGGGTCCACAACCTTAGTATTTAGAGTTAGCTACACATACTAAAATACAAAAGACAAAAAGTATTTAATTTTATAAAAATGCTTACAAAGGAGATAATCTTTCACCCAAAAGCTTCCAAAAAGATAGAATATTTGTATCTTAGAATGTCGTGTAAAAAGTAGACAAGATGAGACCACAAAAGTCTCTTAAAACTCTTTATAGGGAGACCAATTTCGGGACAGAAATGGACAATTTTACCCTTCCAGGTCACTTCTGCGACCGCATATCTGTCGCAGAACAGGTCTGTGGTCCGCATTCTGAGCAGCTCCTCCGCAGATCCAAAACCCTAGTGGTCAGTTCTTCATTGCATTTCCATTCTGCGGTCCGCAGTTGAGTTATGCGATCGCAGATTTGCATTGCATCCTGACCCTGAGTTTTCTTCTTGTTCATTCTGCGGCACATCTACGGTCCGCATGTTGATTCAATGATCGCAGATTGCACCGCATTCTTGACATGAATTTCAGCTCCAGACTCTGTAAAACTCTGCGATTTTGAGATTAATTCTGCGGTCCGCATGTGTGATCTGCGGCCGCAGAATGGTTTTGCTCACATTTTCCTATCCTTGGTCTTCCTTTCCTCTTGCGCTGTAAGAGTAACAAATCTACATAAGTATTCATTATAATTGCATTAAAACAAGCTAGAACCTAAGCAATTAGTATTGAAATGTGCCGAAATTCTCAGGCACATCACTCATCCATTTCAGCTGCGCTCAATCTCCGACCAGGAATTCTAGTGTTCTTAGTAAGGGTAGGTTCAAAAGGCTTTTTGTTAGTGGAGTTTGGTAATAGGTTCTTTTGGTTATACTAGAGTTTATTGTGATTAGGGGTAGGTAATAGGCTATTGTTGGTTCTCAAAACAAGCTTGAAACCCCAAGATTGAGCCTGAGCCTCAAACACCTCCTCATGCAATCTTGAAAGTAGGCTTGTAGTAATGTTCTAGGTGATTGAATTCTCATAGCTTTATTCGATTCTGGTTTAAGGCCACCTAGAAAACAACTAATTTCATTTTCATTAGACAAATTAACCCCAGTCAACAACCTATCAAATTCTGCTTGATAGTCCTTAACACTACTAATTTGTTGCAGATTTTTTAAAGCCTCCATATGATCCTTAAATCCTTCCCCAAACCGTTCATTTAAAGCTAACACATATTCAGTCCAAGCAGGTTCTAACACTAAATTCCTAGACTTCACATATGATCTATCCCAAGCAATAGCTTCTCCATCAAAATGAATAGAAGCTACCTTAACCCTCTGATCAAATGCTACCTCATCCACGGAGAAAAACTGATCGACTTTATACAACACATTCTTCAAATCATGACCAAAAATTCGAGGAAATTCAATTTTAGAGTATCAAGTAAAAAAATTACCATTAACAGTTGCACCTTGATGAACATCTCGGATCCTTCCTTCTTGTTGAATCTCCATAGAACCAACTCGACCATTAGAAGATTCTGCTCTAACTTGTTCCTTTTCTGATTCATAGCTCCCATATACTCTTTCAATTCCAACAATTCCTTGTCGGTCTATACATTATGCTCGTTTATAATCATCATTCCATCTATCAACTTTTGCAATTGGTCGTTAATGGCTGTCAGTTTGTCTTCCAATTCTTCAACAGATTTCTCTAAATTTTTGCTGTGTGTCATGACTGGAGCTGCCAAGGACGTAAGGCTCTGATATCAAATTCTACAAGGTAGTAGAATGCAGAGGAAAATAGTCAATCTAGGAGTTTAAGCTCGAAGAAGGTGATGGCTATATTCATGAATTGCGAAAGTATTTCTCAAAAGAGAAGAGTTTAGAGAGAATATAGTATATTAACTTTCCAAAAGTGTCCAGCAATTACAATTCATGTAACTATATATGCTCACCTGAAGATTCTAGAAATACAATTTGTAAACTAATTTCTAACTAACTATAACTGATGTAACTAACTTTGCCACATCAGCTGCCAACTCAGATTTCAGTTACAGCTTTGACTGCTAAGCTGCTTCTTCTTCTACTGCTTTTTTCTTATTTCTTAACTTGTATCAGGGCCGAAAAAACTATCTCACTTGATCATTATCAAATTAGTTACAATTTCTTTTATTCGTAAATATCACACCAGAATACCTTCTACTTCTAATAGGACTGAACTAGATCAGAACTATTCTCGACGAGTCCATAAGAAGTGATCCCATTTTTTTCATCGGGTCTGGATAAATACCAACGATCTTGGGTGACCGATCATGCAAAACAACTCAAAAGATAAAGAAGTATCATTAATCTCTTCATGCTCGTTCTAAGCTCGGATTACTATGCTATGCTCAGTGCCCAGTCTTCGTGAAGTTTTTGCCAATGCAAGTAGGTTATGTCTTAGGTCAAGGACAATTATTGTCACACTGGTATGCTAGCACCTTTCATATTGAGAAGGCCAAGTTTGATTTATGGCGGGTTGGTTCGCTCTTTTAACATGTATTCCCTCCCCTAGTTTGGAAAGATATCAGCAAGGTTCTATCGGCCGAAGACCTTTGAGAACATATAAATGGACACAAGCATGAGTGAAGGTCCATAAGTGGTGCCAGAAGTGTTATCAGCTCGTATATAATTAAGTCCCCATTCTACAGATAGGGATTAGGTCGTGTATTGTGTTGACATTTTCCATGTGGGTAAGGTCATGTACGGGAATAATAGGGTCATCTTGGACTTATTTTATTCCAAGCTTTATCTACAGTGTATCCTATAGGCCTATGAAGACAATGTAAGTGTTTACCTTCTAAATACGAGTAACAATTAAATTTGATTTATGATTTTAAAGATACACACTTTAGTTCAATACTCATTAATAACCAATGAAAGGAACAATTAAAACGAAACCAGAATGTAGACCAGTCTTAACCTCGAGCCAAAGTGACCTCGGGATGGATCAAGAACAGTAAAGCAAGAAGAATAAAGCTAAAGAACAATTCTGATGAATAATGAGGGAAAAAGTAGGAAAGTATATTCTTTGCAAATGATTGATGATAGTTACAAATGATTTGAGTCCCCTTTAAATAGCGGGGGAACCCTAAATAAGGTGAATTTCTATTTACAGTAAGGAATCTTATTAGGACAGCTGTCCAACCACCTAGTACGGATTCTTTCCGGATTTTACGCCGTGATCTTAGGGTCACTGTGGGACTCTTGCTCTTTTTGTTATGGGATCATAACGGTATTATCTCGAGGTTGGTCATACTTGGCCTCGGTGTCCATCGCGTACTTCGATCTTTGAAGCCTCCCATCGGGCTCGCTCATGGTCTATTTCAATATCGTTTTTGAAGTAACCCTCGACCGATGAATTCGGGTAGCCTCGATTTCTATCGTATACAAATAGTTCCCTCATTTTTGGAGTATAAAGATAAGAAACGAATTGAGTCCTTGATCTTTACCCCGATTTTTATGACATCATCATTGTGATGTAAGCGACTGGGGAAACGAAAGCTTAGAAGTTGGCCTATCCCAAGGATGACTCCTAGAACTCTAGCGCGTCCGGCAGTGGAGAAGATTCTGATGGAAAAGACTCTTCTGCCGATAAAGGTCGCGCTGCTTATGTTTCGTGTTCTTCGTAATTTTCGCTTTTGAGGTTGATCAGCCCTTGTGAGGAATTCTTGATTGTGACATATAGCCCTTGTAAATAGGTTTATACAAAGCTTTTTCCCTTTTATGGCTTCTGAATCTGGTACCCTTTTGTGTGGGTCAGAGCGTCCTAACATAAAATTCCCTTTGAATGTCCAAAGTTTTGAGATGGTAATGACAAAAAATAAGTGCTACCCTCGACCGTTCCGATCAATGGACCCCGAACAACAATTTGAACTTGAGTTTGAGTAGCTCCTAGGCCAAACAGTCGATGAGGTAAGGTAGCCCTTGGTCTTGATGGTTGAGTGAGTATATGCTCGAACTTGAAATGAAAAATAGCCCTTGGGCTTAGTAGTCGAGTGAGTACTTGCTCGAACTCGAAATAAAGTTAGCCCTTAGGATTTATATATAGTCCCCGAGCGAGAATTTGCTCCAACTTGGATAGCCCTTCGGCTAGTAGTCGAGTGAGTACTTGTTCAAACTCGAAATAAAGTTAGCCCTTAGGATTTAAAAATAGTCCCCGAGTGAGATTTTGCTTGAACTCTGATAGCCCTTGGGTTTAGTAGTGAAATGATTACTTGCTCGAACTCGAAATAAAGTTAGACCTTAGGCTTTATAGATAGTTCCCGAGTGAGGATTTGCTCGAACTTGGACAGCCCTTGGGCTTAGTAGTCGAGTGAGTTGCTCGAACTCGAAATAAAGTTAGCCCTTAAGCTTTATAAATAGTCCCTGATTGAGGATTTTCTCGATCTCGGATAGCCCTTGGGCTTAGTAGTCGAGTGAGTACTTGCTCGAACTCAAAATAAACTTGGCCTTTAGGCTTTATAGATAATCCCCGAGTGAGGATTTGCTCGAACTCGGGTAGCCCTTGGGCTTAGCAGTCAAGTCAGTACTTGCTCGAACTCGAAATTAAATTAGCCCTTAGGCTTTATAGATAGTCCCCGAGTGAGGATTTTCTCGAACTCGGGTAGCCCTTGGGCTTAGTAGTCGAGTGAGTACTTCCTCGAACTCAAAACAAAGTTAGACCTTAGGCTTTATAGATAGTCCCCAAGAAAGTGAGGATTTTCTGAAACTCGGGTAGCCATTTATGATGACCCAAAAAGTCATTACTTGTTTTAGAAAAATATTCAGTGTTCCGAGGCCTAATAACCTCCTTTTTACCTCACATCGATTTGCGTATGTAGTCCGAGCGCGTAGTCGGAAAGCCATTATATGAAAACCTGAGAAAAATAATGAGTATTGCCTTTAAAATGAATTTAAGTGGAATTCGATCAACATTTTGAGTAAACGGACCCGGATCTGTGTTACGACGATCCCGGGAGGTCCATAAGAAATATGGGACATGGGCCTATGCCTGGAATCAAATTTTGAGGTCTCTAGCCCGACAAATGAATTTTTGAAGAAAATTATTTTTTGAAAAATACATGAGTTATTGAAAATGAAATGTGTTTGAAACTTGATGGTATCGAGCCCGTATCTTGGTTTTGGAGCCCGGTACAGGTCTTACATGTGATTTAAGATGAGCCTGTGGAATTGGGTAAGAAATGGACATGAAATGACGTGAATCAGACCTTATTTGAGAAAACTTGGAAATTTGATGTTCTTAAATGATTTCATGATTTTGATATTAAATTCATAGTTGTTGAAGTTATTTTGGTGATTTGAATGTACGAGTGAGTCCGTACGATATTTTTAGGTTGGTGTGTATGTTTGGTTTGGAGCCCTGAGGGCTCGGGTGAGTTTTGGATAGGCCACGGAGTAAAATCAGACTTAGGAAATTGCAGGTTTTCAGCTGGTATGATCAGGTATGCAGGCTTCGCAAATGCACAACCTGGATCGCAAATGCGAGTCCGCAAATGCGAACAATGCATCGCAAATGCAAACATGGACTGGGGTTGTCCTCGATCGCAAATGCGATCACTATATCGCTAATGCGATCACTATATCGCAAATGCGAAGGGGCCAGGGTCGTAAATGTGGCTATTTATTCGCAAATGCAAAGATGGCCTGGGCTGGCCTCGATCGCGAATGCGAAGGCTACAAGATTTTTGGCCAGGTCGCAAATGCGTCATATTTTTCACATTTGTGAAAGCTGCAGTCTGAGTGGTTCGCAATTGTGAACCCTTGTCACAATTGCGACATTAGAGACATGTGAAATCCATACTTAGACGAATTTTAACCCTTTTTCACATCTTCTCAAAACATAAACACTCTAGGGCAATTTTTCTAAGGCAACTTCTTCTCCAAATCAATTGTAAGTCATTTTTAACTAGTTTTCTTCAATCCTTAACATCTTTTCACATGATTTCAACTCAAAATCAATGATTTTCATGCGGGAAATTAGGTGTTCTGGGTAGAACCTAGGTTTTTCAAATTTTGGGGATTGGACCTCGATTTGAGGTTCGATTTCAAAACAAATTATATATTTGAGTTTTTGAGTGAATGGGTAGTCGGGTTTTGGTTCGAACCTCGGCTTTTGACCATGTGGTCCCATGGTCGATTTTGACTTTCTGGGAAAAACTTTAGAAAACTTATTTCCATGCATTAGAATTGATTCATTTAGCATTCATTGATGTAATTAAGTAACTTGTGACTAGAAACGAGCGAATTGGTGGTGGAATCAAGAGGTAAAGCGATAGTTGAAGCTTGAACTGGGTTCGTGGCATCGAGGGAAGTGTTTGGTCTAACCTTAGCTTGAGGGAATATGAGTGTGGTCTTATATGCTATGTGTTATGTGTAGAGTATGACATATAGGCGTGGTGACGAGTATCTATACATTGGTGTCATGCATGCCCGTGAGTCTTGTGTTGTGATTTATGTGACTCTGTTGTATTGTTCATGTTTAATGTGGTGATTGCTATTGTTGAGCAAGGTTTGTGAAAAGAATATTGGTATTTGTATATTGAGGAGCATTGGCTCAAGTTTCAAAGTGATTTGTGAAAGTATAATTGGCAATTGAACCTTATAGAGCATTGGCTCAAATTGTGAGATACATGTGAAAATGAGAAAAGATTTATGGCGGTGATCCCTCGCCGGGAAGTCATTGCTTTTAATGTTAATCCCTTGCCGGGATGTTTTGGTTTTGATATTGTTCCTTTCCGGGATTTTTATTATGATTCATTTATTCCTTGCCCTTATTATTTGTGTTTGTGTTTGTTGTTTGGATGAGGAAGAGTGTAAAGCACTAAGGGTGATGCCGTGCATTGTTTTGGTGAGAGAGTGTTAAATAATGAAGGGTAGTGCCGTGTATTATTTTGTGAGGAAGAGTGTAAAGCACGAAGGGTGATGCCGTGCTGCACGATGTACCATTCCCTGCCGATTATATTGATTTTATAGTGAGGATGAGAGTAAAAGCACGAAGGGTGATGCCGTGCAATTTATATTGATTTTTGGTGAGGATGAGAGTAAAAGCACGAAGGGTGATGCTGTGCACTTGTTTGGCTTTCAATTCTTGTTCATAATTGAATTGTGGTGTTCCAAATATTTAACTGATGTCTTCCTGTTGCTATTTGACATTCCCCCACAGCATGCTTCCCCCTCTCAGCCTTGACTGTATATTTTTGCTTCTATTTTTCACTGTACATTATTTATCTGCACAGGTTTATTTGGTAGTCTGGTCCTAGCCTCGTCACTACTTCGCCGAGGTTAGGCTAGACACTTACCAACACATGGGGTCGGCTGTGCTGATACTACACTCTGCACTCTTTTGTGCAGATCCCAGTATTGTAGATTTCGAACCGTAGTGAGATTTCAACTTCTTTCTTATCAGGCGACCCGAGGTAGTCCTGCAAGTGTCCGCAGGCCTTGGCGTCTCCCTCTATCTATTTTCCTGTTTCTTTTATGTAGTCCCGGAGACAGTATTTTGTTTTTTCTTTCAAACCCTTATTTGTAGTACTCTTAGACAATCTGTGAAGTTGTGACAACAAATCTTGGGTAGTTTTGTTAAGGAATTTTATTAGCAGTATTTTTAAGTTTGAAATTTATTCTTCCGCTCGTTAAATTATGTTATTTATTAAATATTGGTTGTAACTTGTTAATGAATTCAAAAGTGGAAACAAGGATTAGTTGGCTGATTTGCCTATCTTTTACTAGTAGGTGCTATCACGACTCCCGAGGGTAGGAAATCATGGTCGTGACACCCTTGGGCTTAGTAGTCGAGTGATTACTTCGAAATCGAAATAAAGTTAGCCCTTAGGCTTTCTAGATAGCCCCTGAGCAAGGATTTTCTTGAAATCGGGTTAAGATAGCCCTTGGGCTTTTGTATTTCTTACGGATTTCAGACGTCTCCGATCCACGCTAATTTGGCCGTAGCCCCTTTTGTTCGAAACTTTACCTTTGTGATTATTTTCCATTTCACTTTGAGCTCGCTCAAAATGTCAGTACCTGAGTGAGGTGGCCGTGGCTTGTAAAATCGAGGTCGCCTTTAAGGTCTTATGTTCTTGAAATCTTAGTAGTTTGATTGCATTCGTTTTTCGGACAGAGGTCCTCAAGCGCGGGGTTAGTTGTTTGTACTTCCATTCTCGCTCGGTCCTTAAGCATGTTTACACAATAGATCAAGAGTATAAAATAGAAATTTTTCTAAAGGCATGAGATATCGGCAAGGAAAAAATACTTTTCTCAATAGATGGTTATACATGCGCACATGTTTGATGTTAGGGCTCGAGTAACCTATACAGGCACGATTAATTTGACCCTCTGACCCTTACAACATTTTCCTTTTGAGATCCGTTGTCACGAAGTGGCTTCCTTGGCACAAAGTAAACATACAACGGTAATGACCTCCAGTAATCGAGGCTTATTGTAGGAAACCTCAGATACTATTGAATTGCTCTTAGTTAATATGAACAATGGTTGCCTCGTTAAAAACCTCGCCGGAAAACCCATTTGGGTCAAAAACCATCTAAGGAAAAAAGAGTGCAACACATGCTTTAAGATCCGAAGCATCGCGCCGATCCTTGTCGATAACCTAAAAGTGTTAGTCAAAAAAATAAAAAGGATTAGAATCGGGTTGTACCTTTATTCAAATTTTAGATATTTAGTGCGATCTTCCTCGACATCAAGCCCCATAAATTTTTGACCTCGATCATTTCTCCTCTCATTTCGGGTGAAGCTTTGCCCAGATTCTTTGCCTCTATGGTCTCCATTGTACGGTTGATATCGATCTCTATTCGACCCTGACTCTTGTTTGACACCCCTTTTGATCCTATCCATGGGCATGCTAGGATAAAGGAACCTCGAAGGAGTCCCCATTTGATCATCCTCGACCTTAATCTTTGACTGATACCGATTATGTACGTCGGCCCAAGTGACATGCAAGTATTCTATTAAACTTTACTTCAACTGTTGTGAAGCTATGGAACTTCGAGTACTGATACCTTGAGTGAAAGCATGAACAACCCAATCATCAGTGACCAGAGGCAAATCCATTCTCTCCGTTTGGAACTGAGATACGAAATCCCTAAGCATCTCGTTATTTTTGTGCCTTATCTTGAAAAGGTCCGACTTCCTTGTTGCAATTTTAATGGCTCTGGCGTGTTCTTGTACAAAAGCATCCGCGAGCATAACAAACGAATCAATAGAATTAGGGGGTAAGTTATTACACCATATTAAGGCAGCCTTCGATAGAGTCTCCCAAAATTTCTTCAGTAGTACAAACTCGATTTCATCAACTCCCAAGTCGTTTCCCTTTATGGCGCACATGCATGAAGTAACATGCTCATTTGGGTCAGAAGTTTTGTCGTATTTAGGTATGTCTAGTATACAGAACCTCTTTGGGATGAGTTTCAGAGCTGCACTCCGAGGGAATGGCTTCTATATGAACTTTTTGGCGTCTAATCCATTTAAGATGGGGGTGCCCGTGGTATTTGATCAACATGGGAGTTATAAGTCTCCACTTTTTTGTCACTATTCACCCCGCACTTAGGGGCGAGATCGGCACCCGGTACCTTACTCAATCGAGTACCAACATAATATATCTTTCTTATTACATCATCATATCATATACATGTGACAAAAGGCCTAATAGGCTAACATAATCATTATAAACTCAAAACATAGGCCGACAAGGCCGTACAATCTTTCACGTATACGAAATATGTCTACAAGCCTCTAAGAGTACATAAATATCATAAAGGTCGGTGTCGACGCCCCCTTTTTCCCTATCTCTAAGGAGCGAGAAATCGGGTTTACAACATTTAGGAAAGACAACTCTATTCCTGTTTGGGAATTGAGTTTTGGATTTGCAGAGTCGCCACTTAATGATTATAGTGCATTAGGACACTATAAGAAAGAATTTGAGATAAAAAATAAGAGTTTGGGTAAGGGCTAGAAATTATCTCGAGGGGAAGGTGTTAGGCACCCCTCAAGATCCACTAGTTTGGTTCCTGGCCATGCTATGTTGTGACTTAAACGTAAAAAAGTATGAAAATAAATTTACACATAAAGGTTGCTAACAAACATATTGGAATTTATAAACAAAGAAGAAAGAGGGATAATTCAGTAGAAAATAAAGGGGGAGTTTTAGGCAATTGAAATGACAGAATTTATTGATATTAAACAAAGTAACATAAGGAAAGGGGGTCCTAGGTTTATAAATCACATGGATCATCCACACAACACCGGTACTCAATTGTACGCATAGTGTTATCGTTGATCATCATCTCCATGTCTACCCTTTCCCACCCCGTTAAGGTATTAAAGCGCGGAATAGTATCGTTACTTATTGCATGCTATTACCCGTCCCAATCCTATCAGTCCCGGAGGCAAATGGACTACTAATCCTAAAGGGAGAGGGGTTTGGGGCTTTTAGAAGTATTTCAAAGGACAAAATGCTAAGGCGTCAATCAAAACACGTAATACAAATAAAGAGGAAGCAGACAAGAAAATAGGGCTCAAATACACCTCCATAAATCAGATAAAAGTTATAGAGTTTAGCATGTCTTACACGTACTGATTTAGTATTAATTAAATAAATTGACGAGCGGACTGGTTTAACTCATACTTTTAGACGGAAAGTCTCCATTAGGCTCGCTCGAATGCAGTTGACTAAAACCAATCTGATTGATTAATTAATCCTTTTGTCTAAGTGTTGGTTAGAACTAGGCATGATATCTACTGATTTTAGAAAAAGATGCAAACTTATAGAAAAAGGTTACCAGTTTAAACAGAATAATACGAGTCCAGCAGTTGATATTGCTTTTAACGAATGAGACAATTCTGATTCGAGATTTCCTTTAGGCATGATTTCTGTACGTTTATTGGTTTTGACACATTTTCAAACGTTAACAGAAGTCCTATGAATATGGTATCTATATGCAACTTTTATTATTAAACTTGCGAACTGTTTGCCTGGTGACGTTTATATATGTAGAAATGCAGGAGTCTATAGGCAGTATTTCTATATATGAATTTGCATAACAATTAGAAGTTAATCCTATAGGCAGGATATCTATGTGTGCAGTTGCAGAAATCAGAAGTGAAACCCTATAGGCAGGATATCTATGTATGCATTTGCAGAAATCCAGTGTCGAATCCTATATGCATGTTTTCTACGCGTGGAGTTGCACAAATAACAAATAAATCCCTATAGGCATGATTTCTATATGCTTTATTGCAGAAATCAAGTGTCGAATCCTATAGACATGATTTCTACGCGTGGAGTTTCACAAATCATAATAAATCCCTATAGGCATGATTTCTACCCTTAGTGCATAAAAGTAAACCCCATCCCTTTTTTTGTACTAAATCCCCGAGTTTATACAAATTATTATAGCCCAAAAGAAATAAAAATTAGAATTAAAAAGTACATCAGGAATCATCAGCTACATCCTAGCAGTTTAATTCAGACTTAATGTCTAATAATATGAGATTGAGCCACTTTCGAGATCCAGATTTCCAAACCTTCTCTCATCTAGGGTGTTTCAGAGATCCAAGGGATTTCAGGAACCCCAGGCAGTGCATACACCCTGGATGCTAATCAGAAAATTGAGTTGTGCAGTGGAAGGGCCAGCCCTTATGTGTCCAAGTTCAGAGGGAGCTCAAGGGTCCCAAGGCAAGGCTCACACAAGAAGGGCAGAACCTAAGTTCTAAGTGTGAGTGAAAGTGCAATAAAAGGGGAGTAGGGAATACCCAGGCAGGCTGGTGGTCATGCCCAGCCATAAAGTAGACTGGCACACCCCTGACCAAACCTGTTGGTCAAACATTTAGAGAGTAAAGACCAACTGGAGGTCAAGCTATGGCCTGAGCAATAACTAAATACTGCCAGACCAAAGCTGTTACTCAGCACACACAAGAAGGGAATAAGGATGGGAAACTGACAAAGTTTAGGGCCCGAAGGCTCCAGTTCATATCCATGGACAATGATTTCAAATATTGCCATGTTTCTGAACCATAACTTAAGCATATAAGGGGATACGGGGGTTTGGGATTCATAAGGTAGCAAGTAAATAACAAATGACTGACAGTAACATTAATTTATAAGGGAAAGAGAACATATTACAACATGCTAGTATCATATCTTGATTGCAGAAACATGAGTAGAAGTAGACATGAATGACAAACTGGAGCAATTAAAGAAAATATGTTGTTGAGCCTTGTAAATTAACTAGGACATATCAGTAGAGAAGCAAAGTGTAGAAAAGGTAGAGCAAACAACAGTCCACAGTCTAGCCTTGGCTTTCAGCCGGCTAGACAAAGCAACAACACAAGTAGTAGTAAAGAGAGAGTTTTGAAGTGTAAGTGTGTATTTTGAACTCAAGTTGTTCGTGTGTTTAAAGAAAAGAGGGTAGGGTATCTATAGTTTTTGAAAATGAGTGAAGAGTAAGGTAATAAGTAAAATTTTAACACAAACATGGAAACAATCACAAGTTAGAATCAATTAACACTAGACTTCCCTTTATTCAAGGGATTATTTCTCAACGTACACTAACAGGATTAATATAAGGAAAGAAAATCAATTTGTAAGTGAAATGATTGTTGCCATAAAAGGAGCAGTAAAATCATATAGTAAGGGATTAAGTCTAAGTACATGAATGTAATTATTTTTGGAAGGGATCTGGTAAGGCCAAACAAAGAGAAAGAATTAATTACCCCTTAACGGGCGAGTAAAAATCAGAATTTCACAAAGGAAAAGTTTTTTGAAAATCAATCACGAGTTTGAGAATCAATTAGAGAAGGGACTCAGTATATAAATGAAGTGCACAAGTAATAGACATGTGAGGAAAAGCTATGGCAAGAAGAAACAACATACAGTAATAGCACAAAGTTAGTAGACAACAAGCATTCATAGCATGATAGTCACGCAAGTCAGGTTTCATTGGCTTAGTAAGAGAGAGAAAGATTAGAAGCATGCAAAAAGTCAAGTGAAAAACTTTTCTGAAAAAGTAGTCGAGTTGAACAGATATCAAGAACTCAAAAAGTAATCACATAAAGGAAACGAGATGCTGAAGTGAAGGAGCAATTTCAAACAGGCGAGTTACACAAACAAACTCAGGAACTCGAATTGGCCCCAAAGGACTAGGGTTTTCGAAATCAGTAGAGTTTAGAAGCGATAAACAAATGAAACAAATAAACAGCCTCAAAGTCTCAAATAAACCCCAAAAATTAGGGTTTTCAACACTGAACAGGTGCAAACAAAGTAAATCAAACAAATAGACTCAGAAACTCAAATAAATCTTAAAAAAAATCAGGTTTTCAACACCAATCAGACTTAGATATGATAAACAGATGAATCAAACGAAATACTTAACAAACAAACTCAGAAACCCTAGTTTGAACTCAAAAGATTTTAAAAAGGAAAATTGGAAAAAACGTTTAAAACATCACATATAGCACAGATCGAGCACATATCCAAAAAAATAAAAGAAAAAGAACCTCGAATAGGCTAGGGTTTCTAAGAACCCTACAAACGAGAAAGGCTTGGAAGAAACAAGATCAAATCTGGAGTTGATAAGGTCGGAACCAGGTTTTGGAGGCTAAGACACATCGGAGCAAGGCCGGAGATGGCCGGAGATCTCGAATCAACGAAGGTCTGAGCGAAGGACCTCGAAGTCTGGCCTTGAACCTTCAGGTATCAAGCATGTGAAAGCAGTAGAAGGTGAGTATAGGTCGTCCATGGCTTGAACGACCATGAACTCCTATGGATTTGGGGGCGAAAATGACAGAGAGGACTAGGGTTTCGAGAGAGTTCGAGAGCATTTGAGAGAAGAGGGAATTAGAGGCGGTGTTTCTAAGAGAATGGGGTAGGGTTTAGGGGTAATTTGGAATTAAAAAGGAAAGAAGAAATCTGGGCCGTTGATAAAAAATAATCAATGGCTCAGATTTTAAAAAGAAAACGGGCAGGTTTGGGTGATTGGATTAGGGGTCGGGTCCAAATGGAATTGGATCACGTAATTAGGTTTGAATTGGGGCGCCAATTTGGGTTGTATTTGAAATGAAATTGAGGCTAGATTTTAAATAGCCAATTTCCCCTTTTTATTTATAAAATGGCAATAATGGTTTATAAAAATAAATTAAAAATATTGAGTAAAAAAATATTACATAAATATTAACTTAAAAATACTGGAACTAATTTTGTAATTATAAAATTCTATTAATCACGAAATAGGCTATAATTGCAATTGTATGCAATTTAGCTTAAAAAATACCAAGTAAATTCGTAAAAATATGAAAAAATTACCTTAATTATATTTTGGTATAAATATGAGAATAAAGTGAATTCTTCACCATAAAATGATAATTTAAGGAATAATTATTGAATTTTATTGTATTAAAATAGGCAATAAATCGGTTTAAAAATCGTTAAAAATGCCAAAACTCATGGGTGTGCTTATATATGCACAAATAAGATATTTTGGAAGTATTTTGGATATAAAAATACTTCGTGAAAAATTGGGTATCAACAACTGCGCCTCTTTACCCAGGAAGGATGAAAGAGTTGTCGTGTAAAGATATGATGACCAATTTTGACCGGAAGCGGCGATTTGAAAAGAATTTGACCGGGCTCTGGTGTCTGAGCTGCCTACATATCCCTAGTTTTATAGGAATCAGGCCGTATGTAGTTCAGGAACCATTGACGGAACATGCTGATGGCGATTCGAAAGAGAAGGACACAATGTTTAGGTGGCAAAAGGTATTTTGAAACTTGATACGCTGCTGGGACTGAAGCGGGATCACTCCTGCTGAGACGACCGTTGCTAGCCGGTGTACCTGCAAGTGAGCAAAACAGACGTATATTGTGCATAAACTTAAAGGTGATGCAAGTTCCCATTGGACCATGAATGCTGTCTTCGGACGGCTAGGATGGCGTCCTTAGACCATGACGTCATGTTCCATAAAACGCAAAATAAAGGATTCGCAGGCTATGAAATGATGTTCTCGGGCTATGATAATGGTGCCTCCAAACCATGATGCCTTTGAATAAGGATGTGTAGGATATAAAGTGGGGTCCTCGGGCCATGGCATGGTGTTCTCGGGCTATGAAGATGATGCCTCCGAACAATGATGCCCTCGGATAGTTTGGCAATATTTCAGCCCATAAAATGCAAGATTTGGTGGTATTTCAGCCGATGCAAAAATGTAAATGACGATATTTCAGCCGACAAAAATTTAAACAAAGCTAGCGATGTTTTAGTCGATGTAAAAAGTAAAATAGCGATATTTCAGCCCTCAGAAAGCATAGGTATAGATGATGATGGAGATTTAAATACAAATTGGCGATCTTTCAGCCGATGCAGAATTTAAATAAAATTTGGCGATATTTCAGCCGATTGCAAGAGGGATAAAATGGTGATATTTCTGCCGATGCAAATAGAGGTGGCGGTTTTTCAGCCATGCAGGTGGAGGTAAAGCTTAACCTCGGAAGGCAGAAAGGTAGCCTTATGCAGATAATGCAGGATGGAGACAGTGCTTAGTCTCGAAAGGCAGAAAGGTAGCCTTATGCAATGCAAAAAAATGCGGATGGAGACAGTGCTTAGTCTCGAAAGGCAGAAAGGTAGCCTTATGCAATGCAAAAAATGTAGATGGAGACAGTGCTTAGTCTCGGAAGGCAGAAAGGTAGGCTTATGCAATGCAAAAAAATACAGACGGGTATAGTGCGTAGTCTCGAAAGGCAGAACGGTAGCCTTATGCAGATAATGCAGATGGAGACAGTGCTTAGTCTCGAAAGGCAGAAAGGTAGCCTTATGCAATGCAAAAAATGCAGATGGAGACGATGCTCAGTCTCGGAAGGCAGAAAGGTAGCCTTATGCAATGCAAAAATTGCAGATGGAGACAATGCTTAGTCTCAGAAGGCAGAAAGGTAGCCTTATACAATGCAAGAAAATAAAAGACAGATAGTAGTGAGATTTCTTAGCTAATAGCTGATTATGATATCGCAACTGCTGGGGAGGTTGTGTGCGGATAACAATTACGAACAAGTGATAATTCTGAGAAGTTACATTTTTAAGAAAGTATGCGTACGTAAATATTCCTAACAATATTGTAAATCGAGTGCATGCATCAAAAGAAAAATCATGAGTTTTGTAAAAGGGGGAAAGGCTAGTTTGTTTTCCTCTGACTTACGGTGCTGCGTATCTTTGAGGTAGCATTGCAAAACAACAGCAATTCGAACAACTATTATGCATGATTTAGTAAATATAACATAAGTAGGAAAATGGTTTTCTTTAGATTAACTAACGACTGTGATGTGGTTCAAGACATTGCAACCTTTCTTGCTTCGAAATTTTGAGGGTCCTTCTCAAAATTCTGCCCCAGTTTGCTGGGCTGACACTTCTGACGGCTGCGCTGAATGGCTGAAAAATCAACTTCAGAATTGTGAGGGTCCTCCTCAAAATTCTGCCCTAGTTTACTGAGGTGGCATTCCTGGCGATGAGTGACTGAAAACTAACTTCGAAATTTTGAGGGTCCTTCCTCCCCGTTTCATCCTGCTGTCCCAGAACACAACCGAATGCTCCATCCAACACCGCGAGATAAAGCAATAGAGACCTTCCTGGCTAGGGTGGAACCAAGACTAGTGGCGTTGACAGGTATTCCTTGATTCTGTCAAAATCTTTCTGACAATCGTCAGTCCATTTAGTAGCAACGTCTTTCTTCAACATTTTAAAGATGGGTTCACAAATGACTGTGGACTGAGCTATGAACCGCCTGATATAGTTAAGTCTTCCTAAGAAACTCATCACGTCCTTCTTGTTCTTTGGCGGTGGAAATTCTTGAATGGCTTTGACTTTTGATGGGTCCAATTCTATTCCTCGACGACTCACGATGAAACCCAGTAATTTTCCAGCAGGAATCTTGAATGCACACTTGGCGGGATTTAGTTTCAGATTGTACTTCCTCAATCTGTTGAAGAACTTTCTCAAGTCTTCCATATGATCAGTGGCTTTCTTGGATTTGATGATGACGTTGTCCACATATACCTCAATCTCCTTGTGTATCATGTCATGAAAGATGGTAGTCATGGATCTCATATAGGTGGCACCAACATTCTTCAACCCAAACGACATCATTTTGTAACAATATATTCCTCACGACATGATGAAAGACGTTTTCTCTGCATCTTCATCATCCATCCATATCTGATGATATCCGGCGAAACAATCAACAAAAGACTGCAACTCATGCTTGTCGCAGTCGTAGATAAGAATGTGTATGTTTGGCAGGGGGAAGTCGTCTTTAAGACTGGCCCGGTTGAGCCCGGTAGTCGACACAGATTCTAACCTTCCAATCCTTCTTTGGTACCGGCACGATGTTGGCTAACCATGTTGGATATTCCACTACCTTGAGAACCTTGGCTTTGACTTACTTATTAACCTCTTCTTTGATTTTCAAACTCATGTCAGGTTTGAATTTCTCGAGCTTCTATTTTACCGGCGGATAGGTTGGATTTATTGGTAGTTTGTGAGCTACAATGGACGTGCTGAGACCAGTCATATCATCATACAACCAGGCGAATATGTCCTCATATTCCTTTGAAAATTCCGTATATTCTCCCTTTTCTGATGGCGACAGGTGAACACTGATGCGAGTTTCTTTGACATTTTCTATATCTCCCAAATTAATGACCTCAGTTTCTTCCAGGTTAGACTTAGGTCTATTCTCAAAATTCTCAACCTCTCTGACGACCTCTTCAGGTATTTCATCTTCTTCTGAGTCTATGTCCTTTTGTTGCGTTGTTTCGTTACAAGTTACAATCGTTGGTTCATCATCAAAGTAAGTAATAGTAATGCTGTGTAAAAATAGAGTAAATGATAGAGAAACTAATAAGAGCGAGATATATAATAAACTGAAATGCTTTGATTAAATTCATAATTGTTTGAAACATCAGAGCTCTTTTCGAAATTAAAGACAATGCAGAAAGAAAATCAACTAGTAAAATAAAATGAGATGCATGGTGCTTTTGTTTAGACTTGCTACCCTGAAGCCTTCCGAGACCTGACGGCTCTAATTGACCAATTGCTGAAGCGGTTTCCTCGGTTCACCACTTGTATGGAAGGGCCTTCCTCCCCTTCCTCTTCGAAAAGAACACAACAATCCATATCATCATCCTCCAGAAACAGATTCTTCATGGCTGCCAATGCTTCATCTTCCTCTGACCCATATATAGTATCTACCGGTTGGAAGGTTTGCTCTAGGCTAGGTATTGGAAGATCCAATGGATAGTAGGGTTCGCGTCATGGTGGAGACCAGCTCTAGAATTCTTCCCAAGTGTAACCATACCCTAAGCCAAATGTAATACCATGCTTCTTTAGTTTGATGGGCTTAGTGATCCCCTAGAGGTTTTTATCGAGTCCCTTTCCAGGCTCGTACCCACACCAATTCAGGATACTTTCGATCTTGTTATCCCACCACTTATCCTTTTCTATCAACGTTGACCCTTTCGATGTGGTGGTATGTTTCTCTGCCTATTCTCCTTCTGCCTCCAATCATTGGGATGGTCTGACGACTATATATAAGGTTACTACCATCGCCATGAATAATCACCTCCTGGTGATTACATTCGAACTTCAATGCTTGATGCAGGGTCGATGCTATGGCTCCAGCGGCGTGGATCCAGGGCCGTCCTAACAGCTGTTGTAGGATGCCGGGAAGTCTACCACTTGAAAGTCGATGTCGAACCATGTTGGCCCCATTTGTAAGCATAGGCTGATTTCTCCAGTAGTAGATCTCTGGGACCCATCGAAGGCATTGACATTGATAGCCCCATCTTTGATCTCGTGTAGGCTTTTTTCCAAAGTTCTGAGAGTTACCAGTGGACAGATGTTGAAGCTGGATACTCCATCGATCAGGACTCTAGTGATGAAATAATCCTCGCATTGCACGGTGATGTGCAGTTCCTTGTTGTGGCTCAATACTTCTAGCGGCAGCTCATTTTCGTGGAAGGTGATTTTATGGCTCTCCAGCACTTGCCCTACCATATTTACCATTTCACCTCCGATTATATTTCTGGGCACATAAGCTTTGCTCAGTATCTTCATTAGGGCATTTTTGTAAGCATCAGAGCTTTGTAGAAGAGCTAGGATAGAGATCTGTGATGGTGTTTTGTTCAACTACTCAGCGACCGAGTACTCCTTAGCTTGTATTTTTCTCCAAAGATCATCGGGCTCGATTTCAATAGGCTGTCCCGAGGCTTGCTTACTGGACTCATCTAAGTGTTCTGGGGTGTAAACCCTCCCTATTATGGTCATTCCTTGCGCAGCAATTGTTTTTCCTGTCTTGGTCTTCTCTTTCCTCCTAGCTTCGGTAGTGTAATCCCATAGTATGGCATTTGAGTGGAACGGTGTTATGTCTGACATTGTCACAGGAATAGGTACCCTTGGTGGCAACAAAATAACTTCAAAGGGTACGGGTGCTTTTGGAACTCCAAATTCAACCCCAATTGGCCCGGGCGCCTTTGCAGAAGGAGGCGCTTCAAATTCGAGAGGTATAGACATGTTTACTTCATCATCCCTGGAGGGCTGATTCTGCACAACAATTGCGTTAAGTGTAACCGCTGGTTTCTTTGGTTCATCACCTTTAGCAATCAAACCTATCGGCCCTTTGGGGTCCCAATCATCTTTGATCTCGATCAAGTGAATGTCTCCACCTTTGTGGTCATGTAGAGGGTTGTTGAGAACATTAGGAACATGGTCCTTTGCTATGATGACCTTATTGTCGATCATGGTTTGAATCTTGTCCTTCGATGAGCAGCACTCATCAAGGGTGTGTCCCTTTATGTCGGAATGATACGCACAGGTCTTATTGGGGTTGACCCACTGGGAAGGATTTTTTGGAGTTTTGGCTGGGATAGGAGTGACATAACCAGCGGCTTTAAGTCTCTCATATAACTGGTCAATTGGTTTGGCGATGGTTGTGTATTGTTTGGGAGGTGTGCGGTCAAAATTTTGCCTGGGTCTAGGGAAATTCTTATGGGTGGGAAGTGATTGGTAGTGAGTGGGTTGAGCATTATAAGCTTGATAAATAGGTGTTGGTTGAGAGTATCTGGGTGAGGTAGGTTGATATGTGAGAGGTGGAGAGGATTGGTAAAGGAGGATTTTGATAAGAGGCTGCAGGTGCTTGGTAATTCAGGATGGGCTGATATGTAAGTGGAGGTGATGGGTAGGTGTGGTATTTTGGTGGCGATTTGGCTCCTTGTGCGACCATTAAGACACTCACATCATGCTTCAAGATTAGTAACCATACCATTCTTAATGCCCTATTCGATTCTTTCTCCCAGTTTGATGATATCAAAGAACTTCTGACCCTCGATCAGCATCAACCTCTCATAATATTAGGGATCCTGGGCCCGGATGAAGAATCTATTCATCTGTTCTTCTTCTAGGGCCGGTCTGACGTTTGCAGCTTCTGACCTCCAACGAGCAGCATACTCGCAAAATGTTTCGATGGGTTTCTTCTTCAAATTATGTATGTAGAATAAATCCGGCTCATTCTCTGTATTGAATTGGAATCTGTCCATGAAATCCGAGGCCATGCCTACCCAGCTTGTCCATTTCTTAGGGTCCTGGATGATGTACCAGGATAAAGCATCTCCCTTCAGACTTCTCATGAAGAGCTTCATACGGATCTTCTCATCCTTCCCGACTCCAACCTGCTTATCGCAATATGTCCTCAGGTGGACTCTGGGATCTCCTGTTCCATCAAACATTTCGAACTTGGGAGGTTTGTACCCCTCCGAAAGTTCAACATCTGGCTGAATGCAGAGGTCTTCATAATTTAACCCCTCGATACCTTTGTTACCTTCCACGCCATGGAATCGGCTGGTTAATTTCTTGAGTTCTGCCTCTAAGTTCTTGATAAGGGAGTCTTTATCATCAGACTCAGGTGCATTTGAGATTGGTTGAGTATAATGGGGTACGGTATCCACATATATAGGAGTGTTGTGGAGATGGTCATTTGTGGTGTTCAGTGGATCGGGAATGAGTATTGGAGTGTTGTTAGGAGTGTGGCATGTGTTGCAGTGTTGAGCATGAATGGGTTGTATCTGTGGTTGTGGGGTGTTTTGTGGAGGTATGGGATTTTGGGTGTTGATATTAGGAGTGGTGAGAGAAAATGAAAGGTTTGCCAAATTCCGAACCTGATCCAGTTCTTCTTGGAATTTCAATAGTTTTTTACTCCAGTTGGGTAGCAGTTTCCTTAGCAACTGGGGTACCCTGAGAAATCTCAATCTCCTTTCTGGCGCTTGGATCTCCCATTCTACCTTTATTCTTGTTCCGGATAGGACTCGAAGGAGGAGGTGGAGGGCCCTTGGATCTTGTGGAGTATGATGGTGGTGCCAGAATACACGAACTAACCTTTGGGGAGGGGAATAAAAAATAAAAAAAAGAAAAGGTAATAAGGTAGTGCAGGCTATGAGGAAAAATATTGCAGTATTTAAACACATTGTGCGAAAATGTAAATCACACCCTAGCTTTGGTGCCTCATTGTGTCCGAGGTAGGCCTAACGACAAATAGTTTTGGAGAACTTATAATGCTAAATGCATCATTTTATTAATAAAAATAAGATGAATCCAAAACGACTCTAAATAATAGAAAGTAAAATATCACTATTGGCCATTGGCCTTATTACATTAAAATAAAGAATAAAAGGACTCCTAACTACTTGGTCCCAGAAGGACCTTCCCCAGATTTGGCATCTTCGTCTCCCTCGAACAGCTTCATCAGCTAACGTAGTCCTAGTAGCAAATAAGCTCGGGCCAGATGTCCTCCTGCATTTCCTTCAGCGTTTTGACAATCTTCAATTCTCTTGATGAATTTTCCTTCCAGTTCCAATAGACCTCGCTCCAAATACCCTAGTCGCTTGTTGCCGTTGACAGCCATATCTTTCCTTTCCTCGACCAACTTCTGATGGGCTTCTTGTATTTCCCGGTGCTCACTTTCACACTCTCGAATTCTCTTGCCCAGTTGATTATACTTAACTCGTGCTTCAGCGTGCTCGTCGATAATTCTGTGACCTCGAGCAAACCCGGGCTGACCCATGCCATTGTCTTCCAACCAACCCGAATAGTGTGGCATACAACTGGCGTGATACCTGTCTGGCTCAATAGATTCTTTCCCCGAAATGAGTTTGCAGTGCCACAAGTGCTGAGCTTGGCACCTGTGAGGGCTATCATCGTCCTAGAAATCAGCCCTGAAGTGACTTATTTTGTCGACCCTTGGTATGATTTGCTTTCTTCCAGCCTGCCTCATGGCTCGGAGATGAACATAAGGATAAGTTCCTCAAACAAATTAGTATGAGAAACGGTGCATCTCGGGATTGAACAATGAACTCATCCGTGGGGAACCATTCGACCATCCATTTCACCTGGTCTTCTTTCAGATTTTCAAATAATTCTACCCATCCTCGGGCGTCCTCTGGCTGAGCGAACATTTTAGGCATATAATTCATACGCCTTGGCTGGTGGAAGGTGATGTAATCATCCCAGTCTCTACGTAGGATCTCTTGTCGGTATTCCCCTTTCTGGAGGTGTTCCATGAGCCAGAGCTGAAGTAATAAGTTGCAACCATCAAAATGACTGCACTGTTGCTGACAGTTGTCCAAGGCATGTTATATCTCAGCAATGATCTTTGGCACTATGCTGAAAGTCTGCCCGCCAATTCCTTCCATTAAAGTCTTGGTTACCATGCCCAGTCTGGTGTGGGTCCTAGCCTTCTTCATAGGGAACACCATCATTCCCAAAAAGCAAAACATAAAAATGAAGACCCTTCTATGGACATGCCCCAATGAGGTGATGGCGAACTCATCTGAATAGGTGCGGTATGACTTGTTATGGCCGTACCTCTCGTACAAATAGTCGAATGGGATGTAAGAGTCTTTCAAGCATGTTAAGTTTGGGTTCCTCTTCAGTCCCATCATCTTAAGAAAATACCTTCCTTTGCGATTCTCTAACATAAGTAAACCCGGAGTCTCCCAAGGAATACCAGCTAAACCTCCTATTTCTTCGAGCAAAGGAGTCATTTCAAGGTCCCCGAAGTGGAACACTGACTTGTCACTATCCCAGAACAATGTCGCAGCCTCTATGATTCTGTTGTTAGGCTGAATTTTTAGAAGAGAAGGCAAATTCCCTAAGTACTTGCGGATGAGTGACTGATCACTAGAATGGAGGTCTTTCCACCAATTCAGCAGCATTGGATGAATGTTGGTTACCATTCTAAATCTGGGGACTTCGTTCCTCATTTTCTGCAAAACAAGGCGTTAGGCCCTTACACCCACCGGACTCGACTATTTAAACCAATAATTAGCATAGCAAGCACTTTAGTTCTCCAAATAAATGCACAAAACATGGAGGTGTCCGTTTGGGTTTCAAGGAAACCCGATGGACTTTGGACAAGGCTATCTTAATGAGTCATTATGTGGATAACATTACTAACTCGGCTAGGTTTGACTATGATGCATGTATAGTTTAAACGGAGTAAGGTTTCTATTGGGGTATTAGAAAGGTACCCTTGAGCGGACAACTCAAGAGGGAAAGGCACGGAACCGTCGACTGCACCGCTGATCGACTGGTTTTACCGTAAATATGCCTTTGCCAAATTTAGAGAGTGATAACATTGGAAGAGTGCAACTACTCATTATAAGTGTTGCTATAGTATTTATTTGGCACGAGTGGAATATGATGTTGAAGATGCAATTTAAAAGAATGAAACAAATTGACATGTATTTTCACGTTCATACAATAAAGTATACAATAATTGCTCAAAATTACAACACCAATGATGGAAAAGCGGTAAATGAAAGTAAATAAAGAAAAAGAAACAAAAGGAACAAGTCAGTTTTAAATAAAATCATTAAACAAAAGCAATAAAAGAAAGAAATAAAGTCACATATAGCATGAAATGGTAAAAGCCTAAAGAATCCCTAGCAGAGTCGCCATGCTGTCGACACCCCTTTTTTTCCTCCCTCTAAAGAGCGAGAAATCAGGTTTACGACATTTAGGAAAGAAAACTCTATTCCCGTTTGGGAATTGGGTTTTGGATTTAGAGAGTCGTCACGTAATGATTATAGTACATTAGGACACTTTAAGAAAGAATTTGAGATAAAAAACCAGAGTTCGGGTAATGGCTAGAAATTATCTCGAGGAGAAGGTGTTAGGAACCCCTCAAGATCTACTAGTGTGGTTTCCGGCCATGCTATGTTGTGACTTAAACGTAAACGAATATGCAAATAAATTTACACATAAAGGTTGCTAACAAGCATGTTGGAATTTATAAACAAAGAAGGAAGAGGGATAATGCAGTAGAAAATAAAGGGGAGTTTTAGGCAATTGAAAAGATAGAATTTATTGATATTAAATAAAGTAACATAGGGAAAGGGGGTCCTAGGTTTATAAATCACATGGATCATCCACACAATTCCGGTACTCAACTGTATGCATAGTGTTATCGTGTGATCATCATATCCATGTCTACCCTTTCCCACCCCGTTAAGGTATTAAAGTGCGGAATAGTATCGTTACTTATTGCATGCTATTACCCTTACCAATCCTATCAGTCCCAGAGGAAAATTAACTACTAATCCTAAAGGGAGAGGGATTTGGGGCTTTTAGAAGTTTTTCAAAGGACAAAATACTAAGGCGTCAATCAAAACACGTAATGCAAATAAAGGGGAAGCAGACAAGCAAATAGGGCTCAATTAAGCCTCCATAAATCAGATAAAAGTCATAGAGTTTAACATGTCTTACACGTGCTGATTTAGTCTTAATTAAATAAAGCGACGACCGGACTGGTTCAACGCATACTTTTAGATGGAAAGTCTATATTAGGCTCGCTCGAATGCAATTGACTAAAACCGATCTGATTGATTATTTAATCCTTTTGTTTAAGTGTTGGTTAGAACTAGGCATGATATCTACTGATTTTACAAAAAGATGCAAACTGATTATAGAAAAAGGTTACCAGTTTTAATAGAATAATACGAGTTCAGCAGTTGATATTGCTTTTAACGAATGAGACAATTCAGATTCGAGATTTCCTATAGGCATGCTTTCTATACGTTTACTGGTTTTGACACCTTTTCAGACGTTAGCAGAAGTCCTATGAACATGGTATCTAAATGCAGCTTTTATTATTAAACCTGTGAACTGTTTGCTTGGTGATGTTTATATATGCAGAAATGCAGGAGTCTATAGGTAGTATTTCTATATGTGAATTTGCAGAACAATTAGAAGTTAATCCTATAGGCAAGATATCTATGTGTGCAGTTGCAGAAATCAGAAGTGACACCCTATAGGTAGGATATCTATGTATGCATTTGCAGAAATCAAGTGTCGAATCCTATAGGCATGTTTTCTACGTATGGAGCTGCACAAATCATAAATAAATCCCTATAGGCATGATTTCTATATGCTTTATTGCAGAAATCAAGTGTCGAACCCTATAGACATGTTTTCTACGCATGGAGTTGCACAAATCATGATAAATCCCTATAGGCATGATTTCTACCCTTAGTGCATAAAAGTAAACCCCATCCCTTTTTTTACTAAATCCCCGAGTTTATACAAATTATTACAGCCCAAAAGAAATAAAAATTGGAATTAAAAAGTACATCAGGGATCATCAGCTACATCCGAGCAGCCTAATTCAGACTTAATGTCTAATAATATGAGATTGAGCCACTTCTGAGATCCAGATTTCCAAACCTTCTCTCATCTAGGGTGTTTCAGAGATCCAAGGGATTTCAGGTAGGCAGTGCATACACCCTGGATGATAATCAAAAAAATGAGTTGTGAAGTGGAAGGGCCAGCCCTTATGTGTCCATGTTCAGAGGGAGCTCAAGGGTCCCAAGTCAAGGCTCACACAAGAGGGGCAGAACCTAAGTTCTAAGAGTGAGTGCAAGTGCAATAAAAGGGGGGCAGGGAATAACCAGGCAAGCTCGTGGCCATGCCAAGCCATAAAGTAGACTGGCACACCCCTGACCAAACCTGTTGGTCAAATATATAGAGAGTAAAGACCTACTGGATATCAAGCTATGGCCTGAGCAATAACTAGAATCTACCAGGCCAAAGTTGTTACTCAGCACACACAATAAGGGAATAGGGATGGAAAACTAACAAAGCTTAGGGCCCAAATGGTCCAGTTCATATCCATGGACAATAACTTCAAATATTGCCATGTTTCTGAACCATAACTTAAAGCATATAAGGGGATACGGGGGTTTGGGATTCATAAGGTAGCAAGTAAATAACAAATGACTGACAAAGTGCACACATAGATAAATATTAATTTATAAGGGAAAGAGAACATATTACAGCATGCTAGTATTATATCTTGACTGTAGAAACATGAGTAGAAGTAGACAAGAATGACAAACTGGAGCAATTAAAGAAAACATGTTGTTGTTGAGGCTTGTAAATTAACTAGGACATACTAGTAGTGAAGCAAAGTGTAGAAAAGGCAGAGCAAACAAGAGTCCACGGTCTAGTCTTGGCTTTCAGTCGGCTAGACAAAGCAACAACACAAGTAGTAGTAAAGAGAGAGTTTTGAAGTGTAAGTGTGTATTTTGAACTCAAGTTGTTCGTGTGTTTAAAGAAAAGAGGGTAGGGTATCTATAGTTTTTGAAAATGAGTGAAGAGTAAGGTAATAAGTAAAATTTTAACACAAACATGGAAACAATCACAAGTTAGAATCAATTAACACTAGACTTCCCTTTATTCAAGGGATTATTTCTCAACGTACACTAACAGGATTAATATAAGGAAAGAAAATCAATTTGTAAGTGAAATGATTGTTGCCATAAAAGGAGCAGTAAAATCATATAGTAAGGGATTAAGTCTAAGTACATGAATGTAATTATTTTTGGAAGGGATCTGGTAAGGCCAAACAAAGATAAAGAATCAATTACCCCTTAACGGGCGAGTAAAAATCAGAATTTCACAAAGGAAAAGTTTTTTGAATATCAATCACGAGTTTGAGAATCAATTACAGAAGGGACTCGGTATATAAATGAAGTGCACAAGTAATAGACATGTGAGGCCAAGCTATGGCAAGAAGAAACAACATACAGTAATAGCACAAAATTAGTAGACAACAAGCATTCATAGCATGATAGTCACGCAAGTCAGGTTTCAATGGCTTAGTAATAGAGAGAAAGATTACAAGCATGCAAAGAGTCAAGTGAAAAACTTTTCTGAAAAAGTAGTCGAGTTTAACATATATCAAGAACTCAAAAAGTAATCACTTAAAGGAAATGAGATGCTGAAGTGAAGGAGCAAATTCAAACAGGTGAGTTTCACAAATAAACTCAGGAACTCGAATTGACCCCAAAAGACTAGGGTTTTCGAAATCAGTAGAGTTTAGAGGCGATAAACAAATGAAACAAATAAACAGCCCCAATGTCTCAAATAAATCCCAAAAAATTAGGGTTTTCAACACTGAAAAGGTGCAAACAAAGTAAATCAAACAGATAGACTCAGAAACTCAAACAAATCTAAAAAAAATCAGGTTTTTGACACCAATCAAACTTAGAGATGATAAATAGATGAATCGAACGAAATACTTAACAAACAAACTCAGAAACCCTAGTTTGAAATCAAAAGATTTTAAAAAGGAAAATTGGGGAAAATACTTAAAATATCAGATATAGCACAGATCGAGCACAGATCCAAACAAATAAATGAAAAAGAACCTCGAATAGGCTAGGGTTTCTGAGAACCCTAGAAACGAGAAAGGCTTGGAAGAAACAAGATCAAATCTGGAGTTGATAAGGTCGGAACCAGGATTTGGAGGCTAAGACATATCGGAGCAAGGCCGAAGATAGCCGAAGAACTCAAATCGACGAAGGTCTGAGCGAAGGCCCTCGAAGTCTAGCCTTGAACCTTCAGGTATCAAGCATGTGAAAGCAGTAGAAGGTGATTATAGGTCGTCCATGGCTTGAGCGGCCATGAACTCCGGTGGATTTAGGGTCAAAAATGGCAGAGAGCGATTAGGGTTTCGAGAGAGTTTGAGAGAAGAGGGAATTAGAGGCAGCGTTTCTGAGAGAATGGGGTAGGGTTTAGGGGTAATTTGGAATTAAAAAGGAAAGAAGGAATCTGGGCCGTTGATAAAAAATGATCAATGGCTCAGATTTTAAAAAGAAAACGGGCAGGTTTGGGTGATTGGATCAGGGGTCGGGTCCAAATGGAATTGAGTTTGAATTGGGGCGCCAATTTGGAGTGTATTTGAAATGAAATTGAGGCTAGATTTTAAATAGCCAATTTTTCCTTTTTATTTTATAAAATGGCAATAATGGTTTTTAAAAATAAATTAAAAATACTGAGTAAGCAAATATTACATGAATATTAACTTAAAAATACTGGAACTAATTTTATAATTATAAAATGCTATTAATCATAAAATAGGCTATAATTATAATTATATGCAATTTAGCTTTAAAAACACCAAATAAATTTGTAAAAATATGCAAAAATTACCTTAATTATATTTTGGTATAAATATGAGAATAAAGTGAATTATTCACCAAAAAATGATAATTTAAGGAATAATTATTGGATTTTGTTGTATTAAAATAGGCAATAAATCGGTTTAAAAATCGTTAAAAATGTCAAAACTCGTGGGTGTTCTGATATATGCACAAATATGCTATTTTGGAAGTATTTTGGGTATAAAAATACTTAGGGAAAAATTGAGTATCAACAGCCGGGACAGAGTCCCGTAATACTAAACATTACATGTCTAAATCATACTAACCAAACAAGCAACTCCGAGGCAAATGGAATGCACCAACATCTTTCGCTGAGCTGATAGCGTACTTGGAGGGCTCTCGACCTGTCTATCAGAACCTGCAAGCATGAAACGCAGCGTCCCTAGGCAAAATGGATGTCACTACGAAATAATGTATTGAGTATGTAAGGGAATATAATGAAGCTGAAACTGAAATAATAATATAATAACTGAAAACAACCGGGAGTCAAAGAAAATCTAAAGATATGCTCATTTGCTGATATTGACTCAACTCTCTCAATATAGTGAATAAAATAGTTGTCCGGCCCTATAAGACTCGGTATATATATATAAAACTGCTCTGCCGTACTAGGCTCGCTCATAGGCTCTCAGCCATACTAGGTTCTCTATCTCGACCAACTGGGTTTGCTCATAAGAGCTCGGCCACAGTGGGCTCGGTGTATATTTTACCATCTATTGCCCAATAAGGGCCTGCCCATCGATTATAGCTCAATGACAATGAAAATACTTTTAATATTGTACATATGTAAACTCTCTGCTCTCTTATCCAGAAGAAGGAAATACTCAATTGAATATGCAGTCCCGATATAAAGAATACGATAACTTACAAAAGTAGGAAAATATTTGTAATTTGTGAGACTAGCAAAATATAAGTAAATTTCGGGATATGAATTTTTCTTTATGCCTCGTTATAAAACTCTTGTAATTATGATGTCATGAAAAAATGAAGGAAAAGCTTAGCCTTAACATACCTGTTTCTGCGAAATTCTTGAACGAAATTGTTCTTGCTTCTTTGAAACTTATACACGAAATTTGGCGTTGGATTTCGTTGAAATTTCTGGACAAAACTGCTTCTGCTCTTTTGATCCAAATGAACGAAACATGCTTCTGTCTTCTACGTTTTCTACATGCAATTTAGTTTTCTGGAATTCCAATCTTTAAGAAAGAATCCTTAACGTTACTTGTTAAGGAATCGTTAAGAAAGGAATTTCCAAATGAATGTTACTTGCTTTCTCACCTTCTTTTGGTTAAAGATTAGAATGTAAAATGTTGTTTTATCTTTTCCTCTTTCTAATGGATATGCTCATAAGAATCTTTACTAGACAAGGCTTAATAAATTAGCCTTGACACATGTAAAGGTGATTTATGACTAACCTTAAACAAGAAAGGGGGCTGCCACGTCTTTTTTGGTGTGATCTTGTTAATTTTATCCACTTATTAGTTAACCGGGTAATGTCCTGTTACCCGATAATTAATCGATTACCTCCATAAGTTTAGAATTATTCCAAATTACTTAAAATTCTATTTATTATTAAAATAATTCATATATACTTTATATGTTATACTACCGTGGTCATATGGTACCTTGCATGGTACTAGTCCATAAATATTGGGTATTTTAGCTTGGACCGCATTTTACCCCAAAATACCAATCTTGGACAAAATTTATTTTCTTTGACTTGCTCCCCCTTTCACCTTCATGAATTTACTGATCACTTGTGAAATAGCATAATCCTTATAATTTCTAAATAATCTTTTACTTGGATTGATGTTAATTACCTAACGACAAATTTCACGTACAATAATTCAGAGTGCAACATCGTCGTAACTTAGTACCGTAAAGCGTGACATCATCGTAATGAAATACTGCAAGGCACAACATAATCGTAATATAATACTGCAGAGCATAACATCGTCGTAATATAATACTGCGGAACGTGATATCGACGTAATATTGCGGGGTATAACATCATTCCCCCCTTTGGAACATTCATCCTCGAATTGACTAATGTTCTCATCATTTTCATAACTTAAATCTTCCGAATACTTTAGAACTTCCCTTGCCATCTACGCGACTATTCTGTGAATATGTCCAAAGTCTAGGGCATTCCCCTCTTAAGCCTCCTTCTCACCCCACAACTTGTAGTCGAATTCCTTCCAATCTCATAACTGTTGCTGCCTTTTATCATGCAGCCTGTACGATTTTGACCTTGTAAATGTGCCCAATCTCTAGGCTTCATATGAAGAGCTTGATAAGATGTCCCTTTGGGCATCTATGAGCATACTGAATTTCTTCACTCGGTACTTTATTGAATTCACGAATATTTATCTTATCGCATAGGTCCATTTAGCCATCCGTATTAATTTATTGCCATAATTCTTACTTTAATTTATTGTTGCTGAGGTCTGCTACCAAATCCCAGCTTACTCTCGTTGCTTATTCTATATGTATAAATTTAAGTCCTTTAATGTTTCCTTATTACTGCTCATCTTTAGAATGACAGCCTAATCTCATCTCATATTTTGTCACTTTTGTCCATCCATTGTTGATTCAACTCAATCTTGATCTTCAATACACCACCGATAACTTGAAATTTCTTACGTAATACTTTGCCTCTAGGGCTTACGTTACGTCAAGGAATATTCTAAGTAATTTTTCTGCTCCACTTAGAGGCGATACTATACTTCAATAATCGTATTCTTATAGCATCGGAAGGTGATTCTCTTACATGAGTATTTTATCCCGTATAATTCATGAATCCCTTTTCTTTTTTAAAAAAAAATTATTACTCAATCGAAGGCCCAAACATCATCCTTTATTTATCACAATTACACCCATATTCTACCATTAGGGCATTATTCCATCTCTTCTAAATGCTACTTATGAAGAGTAACTCCTTTCAGTCCATTCAGGATATACTGAGCTTACTATAACATAGAGAAGCTATTAGTTCCCTTGTTTTCATGGGCCTAATCCTGAGGATTAATCCATTTTCCCCACCTTCTCACTGCCCTTTCTTATTCGTAGTATGACTATTTATGATCTTCTGCCTTTGAGTATCTCATACATTGTTCACCTTTACCTTACTTACTTTAAAATATCGCATCGTACCTTCTATCTCTATTTTGACCTTTCTTCCACCTAGGTGTAATTCACATCCATAACTTGAAGCTCTATTATAATACTTGCACTTCTGGTACATACACAATCCCGTGGGATTTTCATACTGACTTCTTATGAGACCGGTACCCTTCTAACTGGCTTTATCGTAAAGCCATTATAGAACATAGTCATTATGTTATCTCTCTTGCACCTCTAATATTAAGAGTGATTCTGCTATGTTCTCAATCATGATTCCTATAACTTTTGGGTCCAATAATGAGATTCCTGATTTACTTTGTTGATGTAATTCTTTAGTTTCCTTCTTCTTCTGATCGGCCTTTATACTGGCAAAAGTTATCTTCCAATCTGCGACTTATGGTATTAGTTGTTACTTTAGCCTCTATTGACGCTATGGAATATCCATGACACAATCTTCTACCAATTCATTCCTTTGTCTATTACCTGGGCTCAATTCTTTCTTTTAACTTATACCAAAATCATTTACGGCTGTATGATTGTCAACATAGATGCTGCATGTATAAGAATCCAAAATCTTAAGTGCGTTCATAACGTCACCAACTCAGGATCATTGATCAAATATTTCCTTTCATTCCTTCTTAGCTTTCCTTTAATGTAAGCTATTACATTTCCTGATCTTTTTCCCCTTGTTGCATGCATACTTAGCTCATCTTAGCTCCCAAGCATACCGAAATTTCCGTACAACTCATATGATCTTTGAATATTTCTTTTGATTTTTACTTCCCGTTCACTAGCTATGGTAGATTCCTCTTTCTTATGGATGGCGTACAATGTTGTTGTGAAACTGTTGTTACAAGACCATTTCCTCTCTAGGTCACTATGCTTAGGTCAAAGCCTTCTTCCTTATTTCCTCAGCTAGTCCTTCACTGTATTACTTAGGGAGGATCCTCTGACTCTTGTAAGGATGCGAGCTTATTATATCGTATTCTCGAAAGAATTTTTGATGTTCATACTCACTTATAAATATCCTTAGTTACTTACCTCTACACTCATCTGCTCATACGACTGCTTCTGAACTGAAGTTTTGACTGTCTAGTGGAACTATCTTTTATTTCCATAACACTCATACGGTACCTTTAAGTACCCCAACTCCTATTTGAATATTTCTCAAGTATCACAATGTCATAACTATGGGGGCTAAATTCACTGTATTAGGTTGTACTATCTTTATCTTGCACGACCTGCTGTCTTGTTCTGTATCCTCTTGACTTGCCGTAGCTAGGCTCTTCCTGAATCAACTACTAACTACTCGTTGGCCCATCCCTATGTCAATATTTCGCAAAATATTTCTTGGGTTATTTCCTTGGTATTAACTTACGTCTCGCACTGGCTCCTTAATTATCAATAATATCTCTGGCAGGAACCCTTACTTCTTCTCCTTGATGTCGCATTTGCATAATGCTATAGAATCGTAGCATATCTGTAGCATTTGGATAAGTGCAATCGCATCCCTTTCTCATTTTTATCACATTCTTCCTTTTATTATTCCATATTTTCCCATTTAGGGGATTACTAAGACTGGGAGCTACGATGACATGCCTATAGATGTTTTTCTTCTTCATCTTTGGCGTCCTTTCATATTATCGATGACCCTTACTTACTCGTGGAAATCTTTTTGTACCAATGATAACAAAGTTCCTCACTCGCGATGGTGACGTTTAGTGTAACTAGCACATATAGTCCCTTAAGCTTAACTTTGCTTACATTGCTTGCTTTAGGGAAGCGTTTTCCTGAACGACCATCCTCTGAATTTGTCATGGATCTTCTTCTGTTGTCCATTCTATTATTTTCGGAACGCAATATGAAATTCTCATGATCCTGACTATTATCAAATCATTCAGTCCCTAATTCATGTTAGTTTATCTTTTTCACCGGTCCATATTGATTTCTATTAATTCAGGGATTAACTATCCCTTTTGGTAGTCACATTGGAGTCACGAACTTATTTCTCGAATGAGGATATAACCTTATGGCCTATACTCTTTTGTTGTTTTAAGGCCCATCACCTTTCGTCTCTTTCTTTATTCAACTATAGGTTCTGTAATACTCTACCGTTTTCATCCATGTCTCACACCTTATTCATAATACTTCCTTATCTCTCTTCTCATTACTTTGCTAATATTTATGCATCTTGTGAAAACTTCAATACGACCTTCTTTTTCTTTTTGCTTTCCTTTGCTCCATCCAATGGCTCTTCAAGTTGTTTAACGTTCTCGCTTTACTAGGGGCATGCGCCATACTAAAGTAATATTTATCCCTTCAAGTCTTATAGTGCATGTCTTTGTAGTACTCATATCTGGCTGCACTATTTTAGAGTGCTCTATCTAGGTGTCTCATAAAAAACATTTGCAATATCCGTTGGAAATATTAACTGACGCAATCAATTCATCCATCATATCTTCTTATACTACTTTTATTAACCCTCATAGGGCATATCTGGAATGGGTGCGACCAATTGTATTTACCTCTGTTACTATTGAGTATAACTCAAAAAGCTTATGTTCCTCTAACTCAATTATAAACTTCGTTAACCTTCATTAATTGGGCACCTCGTACCCTTATTCATCTTGCTTTCTTTGCTTGTTGAAACTTGAATTTATCTTCGTAATCTCTCATTGTTTTTCACCATAAAGATGAATAGATATTCTTGACCTAAGGCTTCTTATCAGGAAGCTTACACCTTTCAGTACATTGATGATATGCTAAATACCTCACATTTACTTATCGTAAGCATCATACAAAAATCCAATTCCTCTCACTCAGCTCTTCCACAACTATCTCTCTTTCCAATCCTTCTCTCCAGATGTAGGTGTCGTCTTATTATGAATAAAAAAGAATTTAGAAATTTAAATTCTTATAAGTATGATCTACCACATGGTCTAGAGTAAGAAGAAATAGTGACAATCCTAAATGCCCTGTAGCCTCCTGCTTATAAGTGTGGTGCACGACACACTCATAAACATGACTCTACTAGACACGACTTGTAGACCCCTTAGGACAGAACCACTCTGATACCACTTTTGTTATGCCCCGAACTTGGGGGTGAGATCGGCACCTGGTACCTTACTCAACCGAGTACTAACATAACATATCTTTCTTATTACATCATCTATACATGTGACATACAGGCCTAATCGGCTAACATAATTATTTATAAACTCAAAACATAGGCCGACAAGGCCGTACAATCTTTCACTTGCACGACAAATGTCTACAAGCCTCTAAGAGTTAAGAGTACACAAATATCATAAAGGTCAGGACAGAGTCCCGCCATACCAAACAATACACGTCTAAATCATACTAACCAAACAAGCAACTCCGAAGCAAATGGAATGCACCAACTTCTTTCGCTGAGCTGATAGCCTACTTGGAGGGCTCTCGACCTGTCTATTAGAACCTGCAAACATGAAACGCAGCGTTCCTAGGCAAAAGAGACGTCAATACGAAATAATATACTGAGTATGTAAGGCAATATACTGAAGGTGAAACCGAACTGATAATGTAATAACTGAAAATAACTAGGAGTCAAAGAAAATCTGAAGATATGCTCATTTGCTGATACTGACTCAGCTCTCACAATATAGTGAATAAAATAGCTGTCCGGCCCTATAAGGCTTGGTATATATATATATATATATATACTGCTCTGCCGTAATAGGATCGCTCATAGACGCTCGGCCATACTAGGCTCTATATCTCGACCAACTAGGCTCGTTCATAGACACTCGGCCACAGTAGGCTCGGTCTATATCTTACCATCTGATCAGAGGTTGCCCAATAAGGGCATGCCCATCGATTATCGCTCGATGGTGATGAAAATACTTTTAATACTGTAAATATATAATCTCTCTGCTCTCTTACCCGGAGGAAGGAAATACTCAACTCAATATGCAGTTCCGATAAGAAGAATACGATAACTTACAAAACTAGCAAAATATATGTAATTTGTGAGACTAGCAAAATATACGTAAATTTCGGGATATGAATTTTTTTTTATGCCTCGTTATCAAACTCTTGTTATTACGATATCATGACAAAATGAAAGAAAAACTTATCCTTAACATACCTGTTTCTGCGAATTTTCTTGGACGAAATTGTTCTTGCTTCTTTGAATCTTATACACGAAATTTGGCGTTGGATTTCGTTAAAATTTTTGGACGAAACTGCTTCTGCTCTTTTGATCCAAATGAACGAAACATGCTTCTGTCTTCTACGTTTTCCATATGCAATTTAGTTTTCTGGAATTCCAATCTTTAAGAAAGAATCCTTAACGTTACTTGTTAAGGAATCTTTAAGAAAGGAATTTCCAAATGAATGTTACTTGCTTTCTCACGTTCTTTTGGTTAAAGATTAGAATGTAAAATGTTGTTTTATCTTTTCCTCTTTCTATTGGATATGCTCATAAGAATCTTTACTAGATAAGGCTTTGTAAATTAGCCTTGACACATGTAAAGGTGATTTATGACTCACCTTAAACTAGAAAGGGGGCTGCCACCTCCCTTTTGGTATGATCTTGTTAATTTTATCCACTTATTATTTAACCGGGTAATGTTCTGTTATCCGATAATTAATAAATTGCCCGCATAATTTAAAAATTATCGTAAGTTATTTAAAATTCTATTTATTATTAAAATACTTCATATATACTTTATATGTTATACTACCGCGGTCATATGGTACCTTGCACGGTACTAGTCAATAAATATTGGGTATTTTAGCTCGGGTCGTATTTTATCCCAAAGTATCAAACTGGGACAAAATTCATTATCTTTGACTAGCTCCCCCTTTCACCTTCATGAATTTACTAATCACTTGTGAAATAGCACAATCCTTATAATTTCCAAATAATCTTTTACTTGGACTGATGTCAATTACCTTATGACAAATTTCACGTATAATACTTCAGGGTGCAACATCGTCGTAACTTAATACCGCAAAGCGTGACATCACTATAATGTAATAGTGCAAGGCACAATATCATCGTAATATGATACTACAGAGCATAACATCATCGTAATATAATGCTACAGAACATGATATCGACGTAATATTGCGGGGTGTAACAATTACTATCCTCAATATTCTTCTCCCCAGACTTGATTCTCTTGGTGAGTTCCTCGAGCATCCTCATAATTGTAGGATCAGTCCCCAAACCATTATCATTTGATCTTTTTGGTATTGACTCAGTACGTCGAGTGTTTTCTGGTTCGACCATTCTTGGAGTTTTATGCCGACTTTGAAGTTGAGCGATAGCAACCTATTGATCTTGTAGCATCTCGAATATTACTTGGAGGATGACGCCCCCATCTCCTATACCCCATGTTCCTTCCCTGCACACACTTTCTCAGGGGCCTGCTCCTAAATCCGCATTTTAAGCAATGTGAGAACTAACATCGACTGGTTCCACATTTCGCACTTCCCCAGGTTTAATCGGTGATACACCGACCCCTACATTGTTGTTTTTCCCATGAAATCCAAGACCCTCTTCGCGGTGTACGGGTGCGTTTTGTGAGCTTGACATATTTAACCTGAGTACAAAAATTCTTGACAAGAACAAGTGTAAAAATAACGTGTGTTATCAGAATCAATACCAGAATAATCACTATTATTTTTAGCCCCACGGTGGGCGCCAAACTTTTACCTCGAAAATATGAATAACAATTAAATTTGATTTATAGTTTTGAAGATACGTGATTTAGTTCATTACAAATTAATAACCAAGAGATCTGAAGTATAAATGAAAGGAACAAGTAAAATCAAACCAGAATGTAGACCAGTCTCTACCTCGAGCCAAAGTGACCTCGAGATGGATCAAGAACAGTAAAGCAAGAAGAATAAAGCAAAAGACAATTCTGATGAACAATGAGTGAAAAATTAAGAAAGTATATTATTTTTTAATGATTGATGATGGTTACAAATGATTTTGAGTCCCATTTATATAGCGGGGAACCCTAAATAAGGTACATTTCTATTTACAATAAAGAATCTTATTTGGGAAGTTATCTAACCTCCTAGTACGGATTCGTTCCGGATTAAATGCCGTAATCCCAGGGTCACTGCGGGAATCTTTCTCTTTCTATTATGGGATCATAACAGTATTATCTCGAGGTCGGTCATACTTGGCCTCGGTGTCCATCGAGTACTTCGATCTTCAAAGCCTCCCATCGGGCTCGCTCATGGTCTATTTCCGTCTCGCTCTTGAAGTAACCCTCGAGTCCATGAAATCAGGTAGCTTTGATTTCTACGGTATATAGTAAGCATGCTTATTGTTACGGGGCACCTTCTTGAGGTTCCTTAGAAGGGCGATGTAAGTCTAAGCAACCGATGTCAATGCAGTTGGTGTCCGCCAGCTAATGTCCCCTCCGTACGCTAGACGAGATTGTCAGTACCGTACTGAAAGACCAATATCAAGAGCAATTACAGAAATATAAATGATAATTGAGAATGAAATCCTGGTTGCATTAGTGAAAGCTATTATAAAAGGCTACACGGTGTCGAGGGGGAGAGACACCAGTACAGAGAAATATTTGCTTGCTAGAAAGTTTGATTGCTTGATCCCCCCCTAATAGAGCTAAAAAAAACCAAAGCTACAAGACTAGACTTAACGAAACTAGAGAAATATAATGGAAATGCATCAAATAAAAATACTCTATATATACAATGAAAATGACTTAGTTTTAAACAAGGTAGAAATAGATCCGTTGGCAACAACTTTGTATTTCGCATCAGGATCTGCGCGCGACATTGTTGGTACGCCCGACACTGTTGGAATCTGCTTGCGGCTGGGCACTGGCGAGGCATCAGTATCGGCTTGTGCGGCATAGACTGTGCACGCGGTGCTGTTGGAATTATCATGAGATGTGCACGTGACATTGTATGTGTGCGCGACACTGTTGGCATCTGCCAGCCGTTGGGCACTGGCGTGGCCTATCGGCGGGGCGGTGGAGGCATATGCGCACTTGTCACTTGGTGCTACCGAGACCACGGGGTCGACCATGGCGTTGTATATTCGAAGGTTTTCCAGGACGCTATGGGGTGCGTCCAAGGGGTCATGAGGCATGGCTGGAAATACGCCCCCTTTACTTGCAAGATGATGATTGATCAGGCTCTTGTTGGCTGTGAGGTCTGTTCCCCTCTATCTTGTGACTTGGCCTTGTGAATGATGTTCCATATCTTTCCGAAGATATCTCAGGTGGCTGACATGGAAGACTGGATGGATCTTCCACCAAGCTGGGATGTTCACCTGGTATGTGAATTTCCCAATGCATCTTTCAGTGGACAAGGGTCCAAGGTGTTTTTGCAGTAGGCAAGGGTAATGGGTCCTCTCTGCAAACAAGTACCTCATTGGGATGTTTAGCATCACTTTGTCTCCTGCTTGGTATTGGAAAAAGAAAATATTTTGTTCAGTAAACCTTTTTGCCCGCTCTTGGGCTCTGAAGAGATAGCTCCGCACTATCTCCAAATTGTACTCCCATTCCCTTGAAAAGTTGGCAGATCGAGGAGATTTCGGCATGGCTGATGCATTCACCATTTGCGGGAGAAGCTGTTGCTGTCCAGTAATAATTTCAAAAGCCCTTTTGTTTGTATTAGGGCTCTTTTGAGAATTTAAACACAGTTGAGTAGCATCCAAAAGCTTCGCCCAATTCTGTTGTAATCCGGTTGAAAAGTAAGGGATATATTCCTCCGGCCTGTCATAAAACCATTCTGTCTGGTCATTTGATGGTGGTTGGAATCTTGCGCTGTGATTCAATTTTCACCCGAAGCACCTAAAGATATGGGTCCAAAAGTTATTAGTGAAGCATGATCCGTGACCACTAACGATGTCTTTGGGCAGGCCCCAATATTTGACAATGTGAGAGTAGAAAAATCGAGCTGTATCTTCCGCTGATATGTTTTTTGGGGCTGCTATGGAGGTTTCCTAATTGGAAAACTGATCTATTACAACCAAGATAGATGCAAGGTTTCCAACTTTGGGCAATCCTGCGATGAAGTTAAGGGACACACTTTCCCAAGGTCCTTCTGGGGCATGTAGTGGCTCCAAGAGTCCCGTTTGTGATGAGCGGTCCAACTTGTCCTTTTGGCCTACTTGACGAGTCTTCACACACTAAGGAGGAACCAGTGATACGGCTTCTGATTCTTATTGCAAAGGGTAGCCGGAACCATAGGTTCATGTCTTTTGACCCCGTTCTTCAACTCTATAGCCGAGATGTTTTCAGCGTCCATCTTTATGGGCATGCACGGTATGAGGTGGGTATTGGCCCCGTTTTCTCCCATCATCAAGATCATGTTGGAATATCGTACGGGTATGGTGTTGGATTGACTTAAGAATTCCAATCCCACTATCAGTTCGAAGTCATCTATGATTGCGACACATAGGTTGAATCTTACTTCGTAAGGTCCAAGCTTCAGGGGAACTTCTTTGGCTACTCCACCCACTAGTTGGGGTGGTGAATTGATATCCTTGACATGACCCTTACTCTTTTGTATAACTAGACTGAGGCGTTTCACCTGAGTCGAACCTAAGTAGTTGCGGGTAGAACCTGTGTATATCAATGCCCGAGTGGGTTTGCCATTGACTTTCATTTCGAAAAACATTAATGTCCTCTCTTGGGTAGGAGGAGGCCTCTCATCTGCCTTCTTTTTCCCTTTCTTGGCGATTGGGCATGAGTCCTTCTTAGGGATACCAGCACTTGTTCCCGCTAAGGTATCAGGGATGGAACCAACAACTGCATTGAAGGCACCTACTTATTTTGCTTCATCTGAGTCGTCATCTGACTCATCCTCAATAGTCTGATGAGCGTTGATCTCTATATGTAGGCATTCATTGTTCCAATATGGCCCGCCGCAATGACGACATTTTGAAGGGGTTTTTTTCCCCTGATTGTTGTTGACGGATGCAGAACTATTGCTGCTTCAGGATGGAGTCTTGGATTTGGTTGCACCTCGATCTCCCCCACTTCTGCTAGGGCTGGCTCCCGTTGTAACCCCCCCAGACAGGCGGATAAGGCCTATCCTGCTGAGTTTCCATATGATAATCCCCTAGGCATTCAACAACTTGGATCACCTTGGGAAAGGTATCTACCCTTTGTCTTTGTAGCTCCATACTAAGGGTGACATATGGGCCAGTTAGACCCAGGCCCGCAACCCCAAATGGATAATGGGTCAAAATAGGCCTAACTGTTTAGGACCGGGACAGGGTGGGGTGGGATTCTAGGGGGCGGTCTCTATACATAGGCCCGCGAGACCGGGACCATTTGGGATCGGGATCAGCTGGTAAGTGGGCCGGTTCAACCGGTCCTAAATGGTCCGAAGTGGGCCTAAACGGGCCCAACGACTAATTTTTTTTTTAAATTTCTGCCATTCTAGCCGTTATGGAATTCAAAAAATGGTCGTTTTCTATCCATTGGCTATTTATAAAATAGCCATTTAATCCCCAAACTTTGTTTTAACCTCAAACTTTTTATATACCCCCTCATTATTTTATTTTTCTCACAAAATCATCAATCTCCCTCTAATTTTCTTCTATAATTGGTTACCTTATTGTTGCAATTTGTGAGAAAAATTGTGAAGTTGGTTAATTGAAGTATTCAAGTCTTCAAGTCTTCAATGATAATTAATTTTCACCAAGTTGTTCGTCAGTTTGGTAAACTCGTTCCAACTCTTAATGCTACACCCCATATTTCCGTATGTGAAAGTGCGTCATAAATAAATTAATGGAAGCTCAGAAATGATATTTTACATCTCACATTTTTGTATGATAAAGTTTCGTCGTAAGTTAATCGACGTAAGTTCGGGAATGAGATTATAAGCATTATGTTATTTCAAACAAGTGATGAGTATATTCGTGAAGGTGAGAGGGTAAACAAATCAAAGAAAATGAATTGTCGAAATTTGGCATTTTTGGGATAAAATACGGCCCAAGCTATAATACCCGGTATTTATAGACTAGTGTCATACAAGGTACCACATGGCCATGATAGTAAGGTGTATAAGATATGTTAAAAGTGAGTAGTATTATAAATAATTTGAGATAATTCTTAATTTTAATGGAAGATTAACAATTAATTAAGATAATTGGTGGTTAATTATTGGAAAAAATACATAACGTGGCAGCAAACCCATCTAAGGATTGTGCCTCATAAGTCACTATGATTATGTGGCAAGTCTTAAAGAGCATGAGTCATACTGATTAATTAAAAAAGAGATACATATTCATTCTTGAAAACATGAATTCACATAAGCTCGAAAAACTCTAAAGCTCACATTTACGACTATAATGATTAGAAACCTTTATCCATTTAAACAAAGATGAATCATGTCAATACCAAATTTGATGATATGAACTGTAAAGTTAATAAAGCCTAAATGCTCACCCAAAGTAACTAGTATCGTCTGGATAGAGAGTGATTGCTTTCGTTGTGTTCATATTAACTATATAAGTTCGTATGGATTTAAAGAGATTATAAAGGAATACGGTACAATTTTTCTCAACAATATGATATGAATTTTTCCACTCTGGTCTTGCAGTCATGTGTTTATCACGATTGTTTTGTGTTAGAGGGATTGTCCAGAGAACCGGCTCAGGTATGTTAAGGCTATTCCTTCTTTCTTTTTTTCATGATCCATAAGATATAAGCGAAACGAGTAAATGCACAACTTCCATAAATGACTCTATTTATATAAGTATTAGAGGTGCCTATGTTCTTGAATTCTCATATGTCATATTATTCTATCATCTGTTTATGGGTCTCAGAAAATACATAAGTTGATAAATGTTATTTCACGATATTAATCAAATGCATAATGGTCTTATGACACTTCGAAAGATTTTATTGACATACTTCTCATGCATTGCATTCATGTATATTGAACCATGTCCAAATAGTATTATACACGCGTATATATGTATATTGGATATGGAAAAAAGTTACGACGTTATATGCACACCACCACCTGATCAGCTGGTATACGTTAATGATTTTGTCCACAATGGCCGAGATGATATGATGGGATGCCCTTAGAGGACTGATGATGTTATAAAACATATACCTATGCACGACATGAAATTCATACGCATATGCATGACGCTATAATTATTTCATGAATTAGAGAGTTATCCAGACTTACAGGTTGAGTCATTTATTCTATATTTCTTCTATGCCTGTTATACTTATTTATGTGCCTTACATACTCGGTACATTATTTGTACTAAAGTCCCTTTTGCTTGGTGACACTGCGTTTCATGCCTACAGGTCCCGATAGATAGGTCGAGAGCCTTCCAAGTAGGCTATCAACTCCCGGAAGATGTTGGTGTGCTCCATTAGCTTCGGAGTTGCTTGTTGGGTTAGTATGATTTAGACGTGTATTGTTTGGAATGACGGGACTCTGTATCGACCTTATGAGAATTATGTATTCTTAGAGGCTTGTAGACAGATGTCATGTATGTAAAAGATTTTGTGGCCTTGTTGGCCCATGTTCAGTATACAAGTGGATTTTTAGTCTCATAGGCCCGTATGCCTTATGTATAAGTTGGTATCATATGTTGTATTCTACTTATCCTATGGCAGCCTTCTGGATCTATTATCTATGAAAGTATGACATGAAAAAATATGTTGTGATGGTACTCGATTGAGTAAGGTATCGGTTCTCGTCGCGGCCTATCATTTTAGATTGTGACAAAAGTGGTATCAGAGCAGTTCTGTCATAGGGAGTCTACAAGCTGTGTCTTGTAGAGTCTTGTTTCTGGGTGTGTCGTGCACCACACTTATAAGTAGAAGGTTACGAGGCATTTAGGACTGCCACTCTTTCTTCTTACTCTAGATCGTGTCATTGAGATCAATTGTAAGAACTCAATTTCCTAATACTATATTATTCATAATACGACAATGCCAACATCTAGAAAGTTAGTAGGTAAGAGATATAGCTGTGGAAGAGTTAAGTTAGAGGAATTTGATTTTTGCATCATGCTTATGGTTGATAAATATGAGGTATTAGACAGATCATGTGTGCACTAAGACGTGTAAATTTTTTGATAAGGATCCCTAAGTCAAGAATGTCTATCCACTCTTACGGTAAAAAGAAATAAGAGAATCGGAAGGTAGAAATAAATTTCAACAAGTAAAAGAAGCAAGGTGAAGAAGGGTACGGGGTACTCAGTTAATGAAGATTAATAGTATTTACAATTCAAGCAGATAAATATAAGCATTTAGAGATACCTTCAATTGTAATAAAGGTATGTACAATTAGTCACACCCATCCTAATTATGCTTCATAGGAGCTAATAGAAATAGTTAAGAAAAGGACAAATATCATGAATCGGCTGAGGTTAGAGTAACCCAAAATAAAGGTTGGATTGCTTGCGTTAGTTGACATTTTCGAAGGATATTGTAAATGTGCTAGTAAAATCTCCTTGTGAGACACCCAGATGGTACACTCTAAAATAATACAGCTAGATATGATTACTATAAGTATAGATACTGGAAGCCTTCAAGGAATAAATATTACCTTAGTGTAGCTCGCGTCCCCAGTAGAGGCAACCGAAGAGCCACTAGATGGAGCAAAGGGAAGCTAAAAGCAAAAGAATGTCTTGTTCGAGTTTTCAGAATAAAGTGATAGGCACAAAAGTTAGTGGAAAATAAGAAAAAAGTTAATGAAGCATTATGAGTAAGATACGATACATGGATGACAATGATAGATCAAAAGATGACAGTATTATCAAATCTTTAGCCAAGTGAAGGAAGAGACGAGAGTTGATAGGCCTTATACAACAAAAGAGTATAGGCCATACAATTATGTCCTCATTTCGAGAAATAAGTTTGCAACTCTAACGCGATTACCAGAAGGAAAAGCTAGACCCCTAGAGTAGTAGAAATCAGTATGGGCTGGTGAACAAGATAAACTAAACGTGAACTAGGGGCTGGGTGATATGATAATAATCGACATCATGAGAATTTTAGAGATTGCGTTCCGACGGTAATAGAATGGATGACAAAAGAATACCCTCCAAAGTTCATAGAAGAAGATGCTTCCCTAAGCAAGCAATATGAGCAAAGTTAAGCTTAAGGGACTATGTGCGCTAGTTACACTAAGTGCCATCCTCGCGAGTAAGGAATTTTGTTATCCTTGGTACAAAAAGCATTACCACAAGGCGAATACGGGTAATCAATGATGTGAAAAGATGCCAAAGATGAAGAGGTAAAACATCTATAGGTAGATCATCATAGCTACCGCTCTTAGTACTACCCTAAAGGGGGGAATATGGAGTGATGTGGCGTGAAGTCAGAATTTAGTGGTTCGAGTAATCATGGAGTGGTAAAGGAAGAATGCAGTAAAATGAAAAAGGGATGATATTGCACTTGTTAAAAGCCTACATATATGCTATGATACCAGTGAATTATGCAAATATGACGTCAAGGAAAGGAAGTAAGGGTTCTTGCACGAAATGTTATTGATAGATAAGGAGCCAGTGCAAGAGATAAGTTAAAACAAAGGAAATAATCCAAGAAAGATTACGCGAAACATTGATATGAGAATGGGCCAATGAGTAATTGGTAGTTGATTAAGGAAGAGCCTAGTTATGGCTAAACAGGAGGTTACAGACGAGTCAGCAGATCGTGCAAGATAAACATAGTAAAATGTAAGGCCCCATGAAATCCCTACTCAAAAACCCGGATCCCGTGGTGTCAAGTTAGGATCGTGTGTTAGAAATTAGTAGGCACGGACCTTTTTGGATTGAATAATGCATTAAAAAGTCAAGAATAAGTTTCCAGAAAAATGCAAGAAATGCGGTCCAAAATGCGGTCGCATAATTGAAATGCGGACCGCATATCTGCCGCAAAGTGAGGCAGAATGTTGGTTATAATTGAAGTCAGAAATGCGGTCGAAATGCGGTCGCATAATAGAAATGCGGATCGCATAGTCGTCGCATATTTTACTTTGACTTGTGCGAGGGTCAGTTCTGCGGTGCACTTTGCGACCGCAGAACATGAATGCAGACTGCATTATTACCGCAGACCGAGTCAGAATGTTTAGTTTTTGGGAAACATTCTGCGGTCCATTATGCAGACTGCATGTTTATTCTGCGATCGCAAATGCGACCGCATAGTTGACTCGGGGCTCCAATTGTCTAATTTTTTAACCCGACTTCTATATCGATATAACCGGTGTTCTAGCTCATTTTGAACATTCTTCTGAGCATTCCTAGAGAGAGGAAGAGGGTTCTTAGAGAGGGAAAGCCTCCCATCAATATATTTCATAAGATTGGGCTAAATCATTGAAGAAAATCAAGTGAAGGTTCCTAAATCTTCATCCTAAGAGGTAAGGCTCCATCACCTCAGCTCATATTTGTATACTTAGCCATATGGGGTCATTAGGGAAGTAATTCATGGGTATGAGAGTGAATCTCTTGCATGCATGCCACCATAGAGTATTTGAAAGTAGTAAAATTAAAAAAGGAGGCAATTGGGGGTACAAAATGATAGAAATTACTCACAAAAAGGAGGCATAAGGTCATAGTGCACCTTTAGTTTTTGATGATATGTTCGAACCAAGCTAGAACTTTAGTTTCATCTCTAATTCTCAATTTAATTTGAAATTCTTGCTCCATAGATCGAAGAGCTAAGAGTTTCGGAAATGTGTAAAATAGTAAGGAGAAGCTTTATTGAGGTATGTATGGCTAAAAACCCTTTTTATTAGAAATCAAGCTTCGTTGGTGCTTACGAACGTGTGGTAAGAGTTGAATTGGCTAGTGTATTGATTGTCATTGCGAAATTAATTGATTTACATATATCTATGCATATTCGTGAAGGATGTGCCTTAGTGTGAATAACGTGCCAAACTTGATAATTAGATAATGATGAAAAGTATAATTATTTGTTGTGCCTCAATGTGGATAACGTCCCAATCTTGATGATTAGAGAATGATAAAAAGTACAGTTATGTGTTGAATTACATGGGCTATAAGCCGACATTGACACAAAGAACTGCTCATGTTAGCTATGTGTTTACTTGCCTGTGATTTGCAACTTGAATTATCCTTGAAATGTGTGTCTATGATCACAACTTGTAAAGAGAATATTGAAAAGGGAAAATGATATGATGATGGTGGCCATGAGGGCCCCAGGAATTGTTATGATATGTGTGGATAACGATTTGAAGGTGTTGACTGATGAGAATTGAGTAATGCCTCCAATGAGGTGACCTAGCCGATCGGGTCGTGATCGGACACCATGCCGCACACATGGTGGTAATGTGCTGATATTGGATTACAGATAAGGGAAATGAAATATTAATTGAGAGTAATGCCTCCAATGAGGTGACCTAGCCGGTCGGGTCGTGATCGGACTCCACTTGAGATGGCCGTGGTAATTGAGAACAGTGGTGAACACGTGACAGAAATGCCCAAATCTATGTTGTGGAAATTTTTTGAAAGATCTTATGAATTGCTTCTTTGATTTGCCCCTATTATTTGCTTGTATCTATTTGATAGTTCTTTCTAGTAAAATGGTGTTTAGTTATACATACCAGTACAATTCAAATGTACTGACGTCCTTTTTGCCGGGGGCTCTACATTCGTGTTATGATTGTAGGTGGTTCTGTAGTAGGCACTCCAGTCCACCGGCAGTAGCACCTCCTCCATTTTCCATCAGCTATATTGGTGAGCCCCTCCTCCTCGGGGCCCTGCATGGCTTATGCCGCTGTTCTTCCCGGAGTCTTATTTTTTGTATTTGTATAAGCTATAGCCGGAGCCTTGTTGCCGGCAATTCTGTATTATTCTCTAGTTATATGTAGAGGCTCCGTAGACAGGTTGTGGGTAGCGTCGGGTATTGGAAATTAAAATAGAAATATTGATGTACATAAGTCTATAACTTGTGATACCCTTAAAGTGGCGAAATGATGTTGCTAATGAAACTGAAATAGAAATCATTAATTATATGTTGATAGAATTTGATTAACGAAGTCCATCCGAGTTGGGTACTATGCATGAAACCTGCCAGGCTTGCTCAGTCGGGTTTACTCGGTTGAGCGCCGGTCGCTCTCCTCGGATTTTGGGGTGTGACAAACTTGGTATCAGAGCCTAAGGTTTTAAAGTGTCCTAGGATGTCTCGGAGCCGTGTCTAGTAGAGTCCTTCTTATCGGTTTGGAGGCTATTCAGACATTTAGGAATTTCACCCTTCTTTGACACTCTAATCGTGCAATAAAGCTCAAGTTAGGGAGCTAATTCTCTCTATAAGTCTTATTCTCAACATTGGTTACCTTGATGCCATAATCCGCGAATTTGAGGCATGTAAGGAGGGATTGATCCCACCATTGAGTCCGAGCAGATTTCCCAAGGGCTTGTTAGCAGAATTTATTGAGATATGGATAGATTGGCGAAATATATCGCTAAGAAGGGGGCGTCCTTGTCCTTATTGATATCTCTGCACCATTAGACCAGGTGGCATATCAGCATGTAACCTAAGTACGTTAGACATGTGGAGTCGAGGGGTATTGATTAAGCTATTTCCCTACCAACCTAATGTTGTTAAGTGAGTCAAATTAGAATTTCTACTTATTGTATATGTACATCCATATTGAGGAGTTATCATAAACGTTGTCTTAACAAGGTGTTGAATAACAAAACATTTAGTGTACCAACTCTTTGAATGGGACGTATTATTTACAAAGTCTCCCAATCACAGTTTTATTATTCGCAACCTCCTATGGAATTGAGCTCTATAAGTATGTTTATGAATGGAGTTATAATGCTATTGATACTTCCCACTCGATTTTCCTAAATTCTCACCAAGGGATTATATCCGATGAATTTCTTCCAGAATCTTTTTATTCAATTGGACAAAATCTATTCGTTTGAGCCTATATATTTAAAGTTTTCCTGTGTAGTGTCAAGCTCCATGCAAAGTATCCCAACATTGTGATCCTTTTCGAGTCACTGTTTTACTCAGTTGTGTATATGGATTAAGTGGTTTGAATAGTGAATCTACTATCTTGCAAATATCATCATGAAAGCTACTCACTGCCTAGTAACATAAGGATATACCTTAACACCTATCACAAGAGTGCATGTAAATCGAAATGGTCCCCGTGTGCATAAAGTCTCTCTGAAAATTGAGGTCCTCACAACCACTTCATAAGAAGATCATGTGTTGCCATAACTTTCGCGTCCACTTGGGACATCTCGCGGTAAGTAACTCACCTCGTCCTGGTATTATGGTTGCTCGTGGCATGGTCGTATATTGCAGTAGAGAGCTAATATAGCAGAAGCGTGTCCAACTTGTAACAAATGGTTATCTCCCCGTTACACCTCCATAACGTGTGTTGATTGTGTTCTTTAGTTAGTGGATTCATTGTGCTAGTTTTCCCACACTTGTTCGATAACCATGAGAGAACATATCCTTCTATAAGTAATAGTAACACTTTCTATCTTGTAAGAACCCTTGCTAGGCTCTCCTTCAAGACCAAGCACACCTTTGGGGGTTATTATAGCACAACGCCAGTTTCTCATGTTTTTCTGTCTTTCATTAGCATCTATGTAGTTCCCAAGTTGAAATCTATGAAGAACTCATTAAGGGCATCAGCAAACCCTTCATGATCATTCTATACTATCTCATTGGGTTCCCATATCACTTCAAGTTCATCAAGGGTTGATAGAATGTCACAATTGCTAAGATCGAATGATCTCCTCTCGATAATGGATTATCTAAACATGTGCTAGTCCAACGATCTG